>CAKNXH010064020.1:362095-399406 GCA_932178445.1 Andricus quercusramuli | reverse complement strand
GGTGGTGGCCAAACATCTCGGCCGGATTCCAAAAACCCACCCTTAATAAATAAGTTCGAAAGACTCAACAAAATGCCCAATTCAGTTCGAATTTAATACAACTACGGTTATTTTATAGCATAGAAAATTCATAAAAATCATCCCCCGACTAATGGCAGCTGCCAAACATCTCGGCCTGATCCCAAAATACCACCCCTAATGAAACCCGATTTTTGCAAATTCAAAAAATCAACGAAAACGCACAGAAGTTAATACAATCTTAGGTATTTGACATCGTGAAAAACTCTCCTTTTTGTTCCCGCGAATAATGGTGGTGGCCAAACATCTCGGCTGGATTCCCAAAACCCACCCTTAATTAATAAGTTCTAAAAACTCAACAAAATGTCCAATTCAGTTCGAATTTAATACAACTAGGGTTATTTTATAGCATAGAAAATTCATGAAAATATCCCCCGACTAATGGCAGCTGCCAAACATCTCGTGCTGATCACAAAATCTCACTCTTAACGAAACCCGATTTTTGCAAATTTGAAAAATCCACAAAAACACCCAGAAGTTAATACAATCTTAGGTATTTGACATCGTGAAAAATGGTCTTTTTTGCTCCCACGAATAATGGTGGTGGCCAAACATCTCGGCCGGATTCCAAAAACCCACCCTTGATTAATAAGTTCCAAAAACTCAACAAAATGTCCAATTCAGTTCGAAGTTAGCACATTTACCATCATTTTATAGCATAGAAAATTCATAAAAATCATCCCCCTGAAAATCGTTTGTGGTGAGTCGGTGTAGAGACGATGGAGAGAAAAACAGTTTTTAGCCAAATATTTTTAATTCCTTTGGAATTTTTTATTCACATCGAAATAGTTCGTGGAAAAAGTTTCTAATTATATTTGATATTTCCTAAAAATTTCGATTAAAATTACTAAATCTGTCAGGAAAGTTAGGGTTGTTATTTTTAGCAAATCATAGGGTAAGAGCACCAGTTATTGGCACCTTAAGAGGAAATTTAGACTTTAGGAAATAAATAAACACATAAAATATTGAATTCTGAAATAGTGATAATTATACCGGCACTCCAAATTTTATGCAGAATACACTGGAATGTTGAATTATTATTCAAAGTTGAAAAAAACTTGAAAAATTATTAAAAATAAGTATGTAGTCCTAAAAGTTTAGTGCTTGGCACTGCTAACCCCAGTTATTGGCACCCCTCGTCACCAGTGATTGGCACTACACTCACATAACCTCTTCAAACTTCTCTAATTGCGTTAAAACATTGATAAAAACAAATTGTGCATCTGAAAATATGAAATAAATTTTCTATTAATAATTCTAAATTTAGTATTTTATAAATTTTGTTTTTGGACAAGTCAACATCTTTGACAGCAGCTATAAAGCCTAGCCATGTCACATATGTGTTCTTTGGCATATGTTTTTCTTTCCTCAGAGATACTCTCTGACGGGCAAACGTATGGCAATAAATAAAATAAAAACCATAAATGTTACTAATTTTCTCATTTTCTACTGTAAACTAGAAAAATTAAGAAACAAATTCAAACATGGATACATAAATAAAGTTAAAACAAATCACCCACCGTAACATTTAAAACATTGTACGACAATATTATAAAACACAATATATATAAAGATAATAAAATTCTATTTATAATTTAAATAAAACCAATATTTACCTATACCTCGAGGCCTAAAAAGAATAATAAATTAAATGAACAGAACTTTGGAGGTTACGATTACCGGTATATACCGGTATTAAAATGACAGCTTCATTTATTATAATTGTTAGCTACTTTTTCGTCTACCTAGTAAAGACTTTTGTTGTTCCGGCACTTTTAACACTTCATTTTATCAGAAATACGTGAAATGGCTCATGTCAACACAACGTCTTGAGATTACATAACCTCACTTTTTTCCGGCGAGGCAGGGGTGCCAATGAATGAAATCATTCCCGAATTGCATGGTCTGGTTATTGGCACTGGGGTGCCAACGACTAGAGACCATACTTTTTGTATTCATTTCCATTGGCACCCCCCTAAAATTAATAAATAAATTATTGCCGAGGTTCATCCCTTATTTTGATTATATTGCAAGTATTTCTTTTCAATATTCACAAAAATTGGAACAGATTTACTTGTTCACAACGTTGTTTGAACAAAATTAAAAAATGTTGTCAGCTAAAAATTTTCTTTAGAAAACCGGATAAATTCTTGGCACCCTAAGAACTGAAGTGAATTCATTATTTTATCACTAAATTTGACATTATTTTGTATGAATTATGTATGTCGGTACACGCAGAAATAATGGTAGAATTAAAATAATACCATCAAAATACGATAAATGTTTGCATTTTCTTAAAATTTAACAAAAATGAGAGAGGGTGCCAATAACTGGCGCAGTGCCAACCACTAGTGCTCTTACCCTATTACCGTTTTTAATTCTCATCGACTTTATTCGTATCACTGAGATAATTTGGAAGTCTTTTCAGTCGCCTGTGCGAACCTTTAACAAAAGTTTTGGAAAATTTTAAAAAAATGTTATTTTTAAATTGAAAATAATCTAAATTTGTTAATGTTGGTTGTATTAGCTTGCTTTATGAACTGGACATTAATTCTGGAGTCCTAATAAAGTTTATCAAAGGTTTTTTTTGGTTTCAAAAATCCTTCAAAAGTTAGCGTGGCAACAAAAAGGTAACCAAGCAGACATACAGAGTGGCACAATCTGAAGGTCCGTTAAAAACTAGAGATTGAAAACTTGGACGATTCTTGTGCCTCAGTAAGTCTAGGAAACCAAACACATAAGGCAAAAGTTTGCTGAGAAGAAGTCGTTTGGATGAAACAAAAATAGTTTGCATCAAATAAAGTTTTTTATTGCAGAAACAAATTTTTATTTCAAATCAAGGAAATTGATTATTACTCCCTTAATTTGAGTACTTGTCGGTGATTAGGAACCGCCAAATCTTGATGTGAGGTTTGCCTGAAGAAAATTTTCGTGAGGAAATCTTTTCCATCACTCAAGAGTTTTTACAGATAAAAATCGCGATAAAAATATGATGGTAAAATATTGTCGTCAAGCGGAATTTTTGAATTATCTTTTAAGCGCCTCATAATTTTGTACTGCTAAATAATTCGGAAAAAATCTTTAACAGTTGAAACGATTAAAAATGGATAAAGTCGCAAATTAGCATTCTTGAATTCAGATTAATGAAATTTATTCTAATGTATGGTTTTTTATCAGTAGGATAACCTGACAATGCGTATTCAAATAGTTTCGACAAATAATTTGAAGAATCAAAGTAATTGGCACTAGAAAAACTTTCTGCCTGTAAGAAACAGTTGTAGAGGTTTATATAAAAAAAATGTTATACATAGCATAAATGCGCCGCACACATGTGTAACATATACAACAGCATGCCCACGTGTTTGTGCGCGCTGGAGTTTGAAGTTAGCAGTACTCGCCTTGCATGCTTTCTGGTGTGACTTTTGTCTTCGCCGCTTGTCCATCGGCCTCGGATAGCCTCGGCGGTCGTCGGCTCTCTATTGTCCAGCTATCAACTGTTTTAACTTTTTAATCCTCTCTTCTGAGCAGCCTATTTCACTTTTACAGCAAGCTGGGGCAATTTTATTCGAGTAACTTTTTAATTTACAAATATTACCAAAAATTTTCATTTATACATTACTAACTACAAGTTTTGGCAAAAATCGTGAAATGACAATGACTTTATTTAATGATAGGAAATGTAAGCATTTTTCAATAGAAAAACGTCCCCAAAAACATTATAAACATCATCAAGTTATAAAGAACGTTATAAAGTTAAAATTCGTTAAATCAAAAAAAATCTTTTAAAAAAATTTGAGTACTACATTCTTGAAAAATAACAAGATAGAGAACAAATATGATTTTATTAAATATATAAATGACCAATTTTTATTTTTCACATAAATAATTCAAATTAATTATTGTTGTAACATAGTTATTCTTCATGAATACAATTAATTTGGTCATACGGTCATATATCAATATCAATAATTCACTGTGAGGAAATACTCCAATGCACTGAATATACATATACATATAGATAATTATTGTTGTGTTATTATTAAATTTTGTACTACCACTGTTCATTTTAAAATGACAAATTTAATACAGTTAAACAATCAATCAGCGTAATCGACGGTGTATTAAAATCAAATCATTATGTGTGTGGCAATTACGCACAAAAGGATCAGTGGAGTGCGATCCCGTCATTTCCTGATCCGTAAATTTTCCAATCCGAATCGGATTCTTTTCTTAAAAGGTTGTAGTTGCGAGAACTCGTATATATTGTTGTCGGAAACCGGATTGGTTGTGACGACACTGAGTGAATTCGAATTTTAGTGGAAGCTTTCAGTTTTTTTCTGCATCTTCAATTTTGTTATTCAAAAATCCCAAATATGTAATTTTATTTCATGATAGTATTTATTTCGAAATGCTTCCAAATATTCCTGATAAATGAGAAAATTTCAATTGTAAATGATTTTTTTACTATTGAGAAATAATTATGTTTTAAACATTTGGCTATCGCAATGTATTTTCTGGGAAAATTCAAAGTGATTAGGGTTATATTTAAGAATATTAACTTCATGTTTCGAAGAATTCAGAACATGTTGTGAAAGAATCTGAAAGATTTTGAGATAATTTACAAATTTTAGAATTTTCACAAAGATTCAAAAATAATTTAAATCTTGAGAAGATTTCGAAACACTTTTTTTAAATGTAGATTTTTTAAAAATTCGAAAAAATAAGCTTTTTAAGAATTATCAAAGGTTTCAAGAGAATGAAAAAATGTTCTTAAGATTCCTGCGAAAAATTTAAATGACTTTTTATTTCGAAGAATGAATTTCAAGGGAAAATTGAATAGATTTTTAAAGATTTCAGATTTTTTCCTACACATTTGATAAAGAGGGTAGTAGATTTTTATAAAGTTATTGTAAAAGTTATTTAGTAGGTTTAGAAGTTTTGAAAATTTTCAAAAATAATTTAAAATTTGGAAGAATTATTAAATGTTTCAAGAGAATAAAAAGTTGTTTATTTCTTTTATTTCTTTGATCTGAAAACATTTCAAATGAAACAAAACACAATATTTAATCAATCAACGTGAATCTTTTATGTTACAAAAACAGCTTTATTTCATTAAAATCTACATTTATGTATGTAATATTTTTGTTCTTGTATATAATTAAAATTGCAAAAAAATCTCATCTAAAACGACTTTTGAGGAAAATGTAGTATTCAAAAAAATTATTCTTATATTATCCGGCTCTAGCCCTGATTAATAATGAATAATAACAGTGCGGAGAAAAATGGAATTCGAAAAATAGGAACTGAGTCCTGTATTTGGAGCAAATCGGATCCAGGATGAATTTTGCTAGAAGAGTACTTCGCGCCCAGCGCTTTGTCCAGAAGGAGAGTAATACAAGTAGCTGATTTCTAATTCCCGATTCCTAAATTACAGTTCTCAGTCCTGAATTTCTGAATGCAATTAGCCGCTGCACCGGGAAACTGAGACAACTGTGGAATTACCGATAAATTACAATGAAATTATGTTTACCTGGAATTTTACGAATTTTTAGAAGAAAAATCTGTCTAGTCACTTGAGATATCACAAATTTCATTTTACACGATATAATGTAATTTGAAACAAGTTCCATTTCAACTTATTTTTAAATGTTCTCTTGAATTGTAAACTTTTTAAATTATGAAACCACTCATTTTACAATGCGCAACTCTAAAGTCGTTTACTTAAAAAATGTCCGTTTAGGCCTTCAGAATTTAATGATAATAATTGAAATGTGTAAATTCAAAAGCCATTTTTAGCCCATTCAATTTGAAAATATTAATTAGGAAAAAGAGCAGTTTTTTATACTTAGCAATAATTTACTGTTAATTTAAAATGAGAAATTATGAATCAAATAATCAAAAATAAACAATTTGAAACTGAATTGTTCGAAATAGAAATTCTTGAATAGTACAAATTTCAGATATCCAAAATGAATCTTCGAACGTTAAAATTGTAATTATTCTATTTCGAAAAGTTTTAATTCGTCAGTGAAATTGTTGTATTATCATGTGTAAATAAAAATTGACCAATTATTAATTTCTAAAAAATCGAAAAGATTTGTAAAGTTTTGAAACAAAATGTAGATTTATGAAGGTTTCGAACAGAAAACTTGGAAGGTTTTTAGGTTTTTTTATTTGTACAACTTAATTTTTAGAGAATACATATAAAAAGATTTCCAAAAATTTCCAAAATTGTCAAAAAATAATCTGAAAGATTTTAAGGCGATTTTTTTAATTTTGCAGGACTTAAAAAATGTTTAGGAAAAATTCAAATAATCAAAAAATATATATTTAGAAGTTTGAAACAATGTAGATTTTTCAAGATTTCGAAATAAAATTTTAAAGCTTTTCAAGGATTTTAAACATTCAAAAGGATTTCCAAACAAATTTTGATGTATAGGCAACACTTGATAATTATTAAATTGTAATTACTATAAATTTCAAAAAAATATTAAAATAACGCCTAACGTAACACTTGTTCTGTTTTGAACAAAAGTATAATCGTTCAACTTTTAACACACACAGTTATTTTTTAAAACCTTATTTTCGGAATCCTGAGTTCCAGTTATTAAAATGAATCATAAAATTTGTAATAAGGAATTACAAAAATTATAAGACAATTTAAAAAATCAATCAGCGTATTTGACAGTGCTGCATTCTCATCCTTTCATAATATATATTAACCTTCGCTCCCCCCACCTATTTTTTCAATCCTTTTAAGAAAAGAATCCTATTCGGATTAGAAAATTTACGGATCAGGAAATGACGGGATCGCACTCCACTGATCCTTTTTCGCGTAATTGCCACACACATAATGATTTGATTTTAATACACTGTCAATTACGCTGATTGATTGTTTAACTGTATTACATTTTTTATTTCAAAATGAACAGTGGTAGTACAAAATGTAATAATACACGGAGAAACATTTGGCTGTACTATTTGCTAAAAATCAGACTAGATTTTATTATTTCTAGTTTGCGATGGAGGGAGAGCGGAACTGGCAACTACATGCCGAACTACAAAATTAATTGGAATCAAATCTAAAAATGTTACATTTATTTCAAAAAAGGTTTGAAGTATTTACAAACCTCTGTAGTAAACCAGCAAGCAATGTATTATAGCCACTCACTAATTTCCGTAGAAGAAAATTCTAAATTTCTTGCATTAATATCTGCAGAAGATTGCAATATTTGCAAACAACTATAGTAACGTCGAGAGAGGCCGGAGCACGGATTAGTAAATGACTTCGTAAAAATTGATACAGGCGGATTCCAGGACACTAAATATAGCCAGGGCGGCGAAAAAATGTCTCCTAGAATAATATTAATATAATATAATAATATAGCCGAAAAATAGTCGGTTGCAATTGGCGCCCAACGTGGGGCACGCTAGAGTTGAAAGAAGGATAAGGTTCTCAACTTAAGCGCATGGTCCTATAATGGACGATCGAAAAAGAAACTTGTTGCGGCATTTTTTAAGGGTGATAAAAATCTTAGACGTGTATACTTACTGCCACTCACGAGTCAGAAATTTGTTCCTCAAGATATGGAAGATTGAGACACGATGCTTAAACAAATGAGTATTGAACCCCGTAGCATGGAAAGGTTAGACAAGTGGCTCGAAGAGTAGCAGAAAACGCGCAAATCTTAGGTCAAGAAAAAGTGCAATACAACCAAAGAATAAAAACATTACAGAAAGACGATGTGATCGAAATGTTTTCGCAACAAAAGATACCTTTCTCTTTTCAGATTCTACGACAAAAAATGCTACAGAAAGGTGCTGCAATTAAAAGTGAAAATAAAAACAATTTACGTGTGAAAAAGTGTAATTATATTCGTCAAAATGAGTGAGAACAGTGCTCGTGCTTCGCGCTCCGCGAAAAAATCTAATACCGATCAAAATTGCGAACAAGACGATTGGGATTCAACAATACGAAATTTTTCTCCCGACAACATGGAGGACGCCCGGAGCACCCCATCGGATGCCGTAAACTCGCACTCCGAGCAAATATGGGTCCTTATCAATCAACGACTAGAGGAACTGGAAAAGAGAACTCAACGTATCCTTGCCGAGGATAAACGTCAACGTGAACTGCAGGAGGCCGAGAAGGACAGGACTCTACAAAAGCGATTAGCCGCGCTTGAAAATAGCGTGAGTCGATCATTAGAGGCTACTACCACCATGACACAAAGCATTGAGGAGCGGGAGGCACGGATGCAGACACAAATTGGCCGCCTGGAAACCGCTCAAGCCAGGGTAGCAGAGCGGATTACTGAGAATCTGGATCGAAGACCCCGTTACACAGTGACAACGGCCAAGCCTAACATCAAATATGTACTGCCTGAGTACAATGGCGAAGGAAGCCCTATGAAGTATGTGCGCCTACTAAAACAATATTGGGAGGCGGTACATCCAAGGGAATGCGACGCCGAATATTTAATCGAAAAATCGCTATCAGGACTGCCCAGTGACTGGTGGGCGGTAGTCAAGAGCGATGTTCATGGACTCGACAGTTTCTTAACAAAATTCCAACAAAGGTATTGGAATGAGCACACACAACATGAAGTGCGAAAGAAACTAGAATTCGGCCACTTCCAGACAGGTAAAGATAAATCGCGTGCCGAATACGCCACGCGAATGTTCGCCCACGTGGGCGACCTGACACCTGCAATGGAGCCGAAAGAAGTTATAAGGAAACTCGCTCGTCACTATAGTGACGAAATTAAGTACGCCATCGTCGGTTGCGGCATCGTCAGGTGTGAAAAACTTATAGAATTGCTTGAGGAGTTCGATAAGATTGGCAATACCAACAGTGGATACGGTGAGTGGAGGAATAAAAATAATTACTCACGCGAAAATAATTCCTATCACTAAAACGGCTGGAAGTCCCCGAACAACAACAACAATCCACGTGAAAACAGCACCGGTAACGGAAATAACTGGACATCCCAACAGACGAGCGGCAATGCAAATCGTGCCAACGGAGGCACAGGTGCGAAACCTACTACGAATTCCGGGGGGCAACGTGGCCCGTACGAAGGCAACTCGTGGCGACAGCAACCAAGTCAGCAGCCATACCGCGTTCAAAATATGGAAGTTGAAACGCCCGGAAATGCAGAGCTCGAAGATTTCCACCACGACGAACAGCCACTTGACCAGGGAAACGAACCAGAGCCACGTCAATAAATAATAACAAAAAAAATGTTGACGTGGCCAAAGACACAGTACACTATGCAAATATGCTCACTAACACCCGCAAAGAGCTTACTGAGGAAACGGAAGAAGGAGAAAAAACAAACGTTCTAAATGCTACACGGCGAATATCCACATTGTCGGGATTGTAACGAAGGCCCTCATAGACACAGGTGCAGAAATTACCTGCATCTCGGAGGAGTTTCTTTTACTGGAAACAAAGAGCGCTTCACTCGATACCCATGCTTGCCATTGGCAGGTGTCGCCGTAGCCGGACCCCTGGGGGGGGGGGGCAAGGCGATACGTCTCACTCTACAAATCTACGCGGACGTTCAACTACCCCATACGACGATCCAATTAGCATTCTTGGTCGTGCCACGCCTCTCAAGAACGTGCATTATTGGGATCGACGTACTGGACGAGCATCGGACCAACATCAATTTAGACACAAAGACCCTGTCCTTCCCCTACCTACATGGCCAGCCAGCCATTAGAATCCTACAAGATGAGAGCGAGAACAAGCCAGATGGATATTACAAGGTGTGCACGATTGCGGCCTCTGAGATTGAAGAAAAGAGACCCAATGAAAAATCCAGAGAGGAGGAGCATATGAAAAATAATCTACCGATGGATATCAAGTGGGAGGAAGTAGAAATTAAAATGGAGGAGTGTCAAGGCCTGAATAAGAGAGAAAAAGAGAGACTCGGTGAGATTCTATGGTCACACCGACAGGTGTTTCGCCGAGAACCGGGGCTTTTAAAAAATTATCAACATGTATTGCAAATACGCGAAGAAAAACCCTTTGTCGGCCGCAGCTATCCGATTCCCTTGGCCCACAGAGATAATGTGGAAGAAGAGGTTCAACGTATGCTGAAAATGGGTATCATTCAACGTTCGAACAGCCCATACATCAATCCTTTGGTGCCCGTGATAAAAAAGGACGGAACAATCAGGCTTTGTCTCGACGCGCGCCGATTAAATGACATTCTGATCAAAGACTGGGAGTGCCCCGAACCAGCATAGGTACTTTTTCAGAAATGCAAAGGAATGAACATCATGTCAAATCTTGACATGACCAGTAGTTTCTGGCAAGTGCCGCTGCACCCCCAGTCAAGGAAATATACTGCGTTCCAGTACCGAGGACGCAGCTACGAGTTTCGAGTAGTACCGTTCGGTCTAAAAACAAGTACCGCGGCACTCGTCAGAGGTCTCGACCACGTACTGCAGGGACTCGGTGATCAAATTATTTGTTTTGTGGATGACACACTAATAACATCGGAAACCAATGAAATGCACCTCGAACATCTGGAAGAAATTTTGAGAAGACTTGAAAACAACAATCTGACTCTCAACCTGACAAAATCACACTCCTTTAAGAAAGAAACGAAGTTTTTAGGCTTCATATTAAACACAGAAGGAGTTAAACCAGACCCCGAGAAAATAGAAAATATTCACGACTTTCCTGCCCCTCGAAACGTCAAGCAGCTGCGAGGCTTCCTTGGATTAATTAATTTTTATCCTAAATTCAGTAAGGAGCATGCCTCAGAGACAGTACCCGTCTGAAGCTAACCAAAAAGGGAGTCAAGTGGAATTGGGACGAATAAGCGCAGACAAGTTTCGAGAGAATAAAAAATTTATTTGGGACGGCGATTATGCTCTACTTTCCAGACCCCAGCAAGGGCTATCATCTTGAGACTGATGCGAGTAATTATGCGCTCGGTGCGGTTTTATATCAATTAAATAATAAGAATGAAAAAGAGATAATTACCCTCGCAAGTAGAACTTTGAAAGGACCCGAATTAACCTACTTCACGACCGAAAAAGAATTGCTGGCCATCGTGTGGGCATTACAGAAGTTTCGCACATATTTGCATGGTGCCGAAATTGTAAATAGAACTGACCATCTGGCCCTTACATTTTTGAAAACGTGCAAATTTGTGAATGCCCGGCTGACACGATGAATCCTGGCAATACAGGACTATCGGATTAAAATTGAACACTTACCTGGGAAGGAGAACATCATGGCGGACGTCCTGAGCAGAATACACGATGGCGACAGCTACAAAAAGAATTGTGGTGAAACACGTGTCACAATTAACGCGCTCAGCTACTAATGGGCCCAGGAAGTCGAACAAATGATAAGAAATATCCGACGAGAACAGCAAGAGGACAAGAAGTTACGGCAACTCATGCGAGACACGGAGAAGAGTGCAGAACATCCCACGCGCTTTAAAATACTAAATAACATTTTATATCACTTCGACGGTATGACTTATCGCATATGCGTGCCTCAAAAACTAATTGAGTCAATCATATGGGAGTGTCACAAATCCTACGGACATCCGGGCGCTGAAAAAACCTATAAAATGTTGCGTGAATCTTTTTACGCGCCTCGCATGGCTAACGTGACGTTAGGAAAAGGAAAGTAGGGACGACGGATAAAATTTTGGACACAGACAAGATTTTAATTCCACGACCATATATCTCAGCACAAGAAGAAAGAGAGAGGATCGAAAAATCTCTCGAAAACATCGAGTCGACATGGCAGTCAAGGCGCATACCGTTTACCGTAGAGAAAAAGACAGCACGGGATTGCAGCGACTCTACAACAGACATTGAGGTAATATTTGTGCAAACATGCAAGTCCGCCGAACAACCTGGGACGTCCGGTAACGACACACGTGAAGTGAAAATTGAGTGCTTAAAGAAAAAGGAGATTGAAGCCTCTTCATCACCTGAGATTGTTTTCATCTTTGAAAAACAAAAAGTGCCACCAACGAAGTCAATATTCGCGGTCATCGATAAAAAAGAGGGAAGCAAATCAGAAGAAAGTGCCGACAGAACTTCAACTTCGAAGGACGAGGGAAGAACGGTACAAGAACTCAATGTACAACCAGCTGAACGAGATGCAACAAAAACAACACAGGAAAGAATTGTCGCACCAAAAACTCTAACAAAGGAGGTAAAGGAACTGGCAAAGGAAGTGCCAGTATCAACTCCTGAGGAAAACGAAATAGTGGAGGGAGAGATACTCGCAGAAATGAAGAAAGGACTCATTCTCCATAAAATTGGGCACATTAATTATTACAGTCCCGTAACACCAAGCAGAGAACTCACTAAGGAAGGGAACATAGATCCAGCCGAGCAAGAATGGCTCAGGAACAACGCAGAGAAAGCAACACGAAAGCCTCTGCGAGGGATTTGCACCGTGCAGAAGAGTCGACTCGATATCTTCATCGAAAATATGATTCAGGACCAAAACCGTTCGCCAGCAAAGCGAGTGAAAAAAAGCCCGAGGAAAAGGCCCCGGCCGTACCTGAACACAAATCCCAGCAGAAATCCGAAAATTCAACAACCCAGCAAGCTGTCATAAATATTTCTCGAGAGGAAAAGAGAAAGCAGGAGCAAGCTCAGAGGAAGAAGGACGGAGGGAAAATCAACGTTGACCCCGGTGCTGTGGCCCCTGGAGAAAAAAAAGAGATGTGGAAGAAATATCGTACCTGGACTACTGGACAAGAATGGCCTATCAGTCAAGAATGGTCATTGATTGAACGTAAGCCGCTGAGGAATCCTCATGTCAACAATCGTGAGGAAAATAAAAGGATTCAGCAACGGTCAAATGGGACACTGAGAAGAGGAGCCACGAAACGAGTCAGCAAGAAGAGGTCACTGGTGAAAGAAATTGAAGATCTCACGCTGAAGTAAGAAAGAACTTCAGAGTCAACCCTCTGAACTTGTAAAAAATTTCACGCATATATATATTTTTTTATCGTTTTCTCGTTTCCATTACTATTTTTCTACTTTTTTAAAATATATTTTCAACTTCTCTTCATATCCGCTGATTTATGTCTCTTTTTCATAATATCTTATATTTTACTGTTCTCCATAAGCATTATGTAACGCGATCTTCAGCGTTCTCCTTCAATTTGGGGGGCAGATGTAACCCGCGAATTACAGGATCAGCCTGGGTATAGGCAAAAGGACTATCTCCTGCGTGATGCTAACAGAAAAGTAGCATCACTCAGGGGAAACTCTAAAGCGCAGGCTCCAGTACTCCCACGCAACTAATATTGCGTAAGCGAGGGAGGGCAAAGAAGAGCATAGAAGATAAAAAGCGCTCCCCGGCCGAAAAACGGCATTCTAAATCTTGCGTCTGAAAAGCGCAGATCACAGGGCGAAGTCCTTGTGAAAAGGACTTGAGGATTGCATCCTCACCTCTTTGCACACAAGTTCCTCCCAAGTGGACAAGTTACAATATATTTGGCGTCAAAACCAAATATCTTGAAGCTTCTTCCGAAACGAATTGTGTTTGCTTTAAGAGAGCCGAGGGGATTATATCGCCAACGCTGTCTAGAAAAGAAGGTCAATTTTAAAGTGGGTTCGTTCGTCAGGTTAAAGTGAACGAACTTCCTAAAAGCGATCTCGAATGAAATTTATTTTGAATCTAGTGGCAAAGTTCCACCTCTGAGAATTTTCCTTATTGTATTGATTTATCGTTAGGCGAAAGGCCTGTTTTCTGAAGTTATTATCCCAAGATATTATATTGGCGTTTTTGTGCAAGGTGGAGGTTATACCTAAGCCATTGGTCTGCACTAGACAATATAATATTTTCGTAAATCTGTTAATCGCGTCTTAGTGATTTACAATCAGACAGGGAGTTGTACTGCCTCACCTGGTTGAGAAAATCATTGAGGACGAATCTCAGATTCTGAGGAAATACCTCACTTTTCAAAAGAAGACTCGGTAAGTCCTAGATTCCTAGAATATAAATCTAATCTCTACGAAAGAGATTTTGGCAGAGTTGAGTCCGCTCGAAATCGCTTTCCTTCGCTCTCTCCCTCGCTGAGAACAAAAGAGACCTACCTGGGGCATGTGCATTCCTCAGCCCAGCTGGCTCGTACCGAACGCGTTTACGTTGTTTCCTCACCTTCTTGAAGTAGTACACCTGATAGACAGGTGGCCGCGTAATTTGTAGGTCATAAGCACCAATTATATTGTATTCAGATTTGCTTTTGTGTGCCTTTGTATTTTCGATGTATGTTTTGACTTACGGTTAAGTCCAATTAGAAAAATCCTTACTCCTTGCTCTGTAAATCACCTTCCTAGAGTAAAATCTCTCTTAAATAATGGAAAATCAAACCGAGCATGTTGCATCATCTACTCCTAATGAGCCGAAAAGTTAGATTGTTTTGAATTTTATTTTTTGATGATGAATCTTTTTCTAGCTTTTTGCGAAAATTATTCAAGATAAAGTGAACTTCATTTCCATCTGAATTCAAAAAATATGCTTTAAGAATTGTAACTGGCAGTCCGCACATTGAACTAAAAATATTTAAACGCACTCTCAATTGGTTAGAAAAGATTTATAACATGACTGATGAACGCTATCCCAAATTATGTTTTAAGGGTGACTGAAAACTGTGCACAGAGCAACTGTGGACGAGCCCATCTGAGCACGTTCGTGGCCACTGGTACAACTGTACACCGGGCAATCTGTGCACGTCTCGAATTTGGCGTGCACAGATTGGACACTCCCAACTGTGCACATTGACATTTATATGTGCAGAGATGGTGCTCAACTCAAGTTTTACGTTCACAGATAGAACACTCCCAACTGCGCACGTCCACAGATGGGGCTCTCTTAACTGTGAACGTGCACGGTTGGGAGTGTCTGTACGTGCACAGTTGTGCAAGTGGCCAACAACGTGAACAGTTGTACCACCGGTCATCGACGTGCACAGTTAGGCAAGTGCAAAGTTGTATCCCCGCAAATTGGGACGTGCGTAGTTAGGAGTCCTCTATCTGTGCATGTGCCTAGTTGGGAGTATCCCATCTGAGCACGTGGAATTGCAACTTTAAAATTTGATCGTATTATTTGAAATGTGCACAGTTTGGAGGGTAACATCTGTGCACGTCGATTTTTAGATGTGCACATATGATACCCTAGCAACAATTCACGTGCACGGATGGAAAACTCCCAACTGTGCACGTCGAAATGTAGACGTGCACAGATGGACGGTGTACAGTTGTGTCTGTAGCCAACAACGTGTACAGTTGTACCAGTGGCCACCGACGTGCATAGATGGGCTCGTGCACAGTTGCTCCCTGCACAGTTGCTCCGTGCACAGTTGTACCCTCCCCATGTTTTAAAAGAGTCAAAGAACTAGCTGACAAAAAAGAGTCCATGTTTTACAAATGAAAACTCTTCTCCTACAAGGATGAATTGTTTGATGTAATATTTTAACCATCTAATCTAAAGGGGAATGGGCAACCCGCCACCGGGAGTTGGGATACTGAAACCTAGGGGGTATACTGACTACCTGTCATGCCTGGCGCTTGTATGCCTCACCTGAACTTCCTATTGTTAGAAGATTAGAGCTGGTTGAGAGAAATTAAAAATTATTAAAATATTAAGGAATCAAATTTTAATATGCTGCATTAGGTTCATTAGATAATGACGAGAAGATTAACAAAAAATAGAAAAAAATCAGTTAATCCGTTCAATTTCAGTTGAAAGTTTTGGTAATTTTGCATTCACTTTAAGATTACCTTCATTATTGACAATATTGACCGATTTTCCTCATCTTTTTTTTCATTTGTTTTTGTAAATTATATCAGAAAATTGATTCAGCTAATTAAAATTTAATAGAGAAATTTTTTTTGTACTTTCAGAAATTGTAACAGGCCTTCATCGCATAATAATGAAAGGTCAGCCATTGCAGATAAAGGAGATGTTGTAATGTAGGACTCTGAAAAAATGATTGGTTGGGACAACTAATAAAATTGTTGTGACAACTATTTTAGTTAGTAAATAATGGTACTGCTATTCAGTCAGTTGTGAGAACTATTTTTGTTAGTTGGGGCACGAGTAGTTGCCGTTACTACCTAATTAGGTAGACTTACTATTTTAGTTTGTCAAACCGACTCTCTGTAGGTAGTTGAACTTGCTTATATAGTTAATCATGTCTACTAACAAATTTGTAGGAGTAACTATTTTCTTTATGTTACAGGGGCTCATCAAAATATCTGGCACTATACTACCGAAATCTGAATTTAAAAGATCCCAGAGGGCACGCGGGCATCTTTTTTGGGTCATCTTAGGGACGCTGATGTCAGTTCAGCTAATAAGAGGTTTTAAAAAAATATGTCCCTATACGCACTGGGATCTTTCTAATTGCAGATGCACTTTGTAGGTTAGGATTTCAAGTAAAACTTTTAACTCGTTTGATTTCACAATTTCTTATAGATACCTTCGAATGCCTTGATATCATTTTCGAAGCCTAAACTTTGCAATACTTCTGATTCTTCCATCATTTATATAAAAAATACTGAGCTGTAATCTAATAAGACATCAAGTGAACAGCGAGTTATGACGGCCATGTCTAAACGTTGTCACTCGTTCTGTTGGTACCATTGTCGCATTCTCATGCGTACCAACCCAGATAGCAAATTAAATAGTTACGCTACCTACTTCAATTTGTTAGAGAAATCAATTAATAGTACAGATGACTAATTTATTAGTGGCTCTGACTATTGAAACTTTACTAACGTAAATTAGTCACGAGTACTGCAAACGGCTTCCTAAGCCGACTAATTGCTCAGTCGGTGTTACTGACTGAACAGTTGTGAGAACCAATAAATGCTTTACTAATAAAAACGTAGTAGCCCCAACTATTCATTTTTCTCAGTGGACGTTGACTGCATTAATGTGTGTATTCATTATCGAAGGATGATTTTGTTTGGTCTTCATCGAAAGACAAAAGCAAATGCAAGCAAATCAGAAATATGCCCCCCCCCCCACATCAACGATGTGATCGAAATGTTTTCGCAACAAAAGATACCTTTCTCTTTTCAGATTCTACGACAAAAAATGCTACAGAAAGGTGCTGCTTCAAGAATTGGAAATTGTTGAATTGTAAAAAGTATAGAATTTAAAGTTATTCTATTTTCAAGATTTACACTTGAAAGGTATACAATTAGCAGCCTTTTTTTGATTAATTCCTTTTTCAGGATTTTCAATTGAAAATTCTGACATCATAGACATTCATAATTTGTATATATTTTTTCTCGAATCTTTATTTGTTTAAAATACAACTGCTTTGTTTGCAATGAATCTGCTTTTGCTCAGGATTGATTAACTATTTTGCTTGAAAATTTATCTTTTGTGGTTCAATTTGACTGTTTTTAATTTGAAAAATTAAAATATTATTCAGTTGGAGTATCTACTATCACATTAATCGTTGTTAATTTATATTTTATGCGTTGAAAATTCGTTTCTTTTTGCTGTGGAAAAATAATTTTTTTAACTGATAAGGTTCGTATTGCACTTGATGAGTCACCATTTTTGTAGATATTTCGGCTTGGTTGAACTTTCAAAATTTCCGTCCAACCAGACCTTTCAACAATGATTTCACCCCACATCGAGCGCTGAGTGAGTTCCTCGATCCAGACCCTCAACCAGGGCCGCATTTAGTACAGGGGCCAGCGGGGCCATGGCCCCAGGGCCCCCACCA
Source organism: Andricus quercusramuli (assembly GCA_932178445.1). NCBI lineage: Eukaryota > Metazoa > Arthropoda > Insecta > Hymenoptera > Cynipidae > Andricus > Andricus quercusramuli. Next base: position 381,581 of record CAKNXH010064020.1, on the reverse strand, counting down.
ATTAGGGGCCCCCACCAATGCGGAAACAATTGCAAATTTTCCATGCACACGCTTCTCCATCGGCTCCTACTTCGACGACCTTTTTCTTTTTTTTTTTTTCAGAAGTCAGTCCCTGGTCACCACTTAAGGGCCCCACATTCTAACTGGCCCTGGGGCCCCCACAACCCTAAATATGATACTTCTCCCGAAAAACTTCCTCTTTTGCGTTGCAATTTTGTCTCCTTCAGTTAATAGTTTACCTACTTTGTTTAAGATTTATTTTTGTATTTTTTTTAGGGGCTGTCCATGAATTACGTAACGCTAAAATTTCAAAATTTCATGACCTGCCTGTCTGTCAGTAACGCTACCGTAACAATCAAACTCTATCCTGTCTGTCTGTTTAAAGTAACGTAACAACCTCTCAATGAAAAAAACTGGACAGAATATAATAACCTATTGCTATGATTTGGTTTTTCATATTTATTCAGTTTAACCATTATAAGCCAAATAATAAAATATCATATTATCCTATTGTTAAAATTAAAAATACTCTGAATAATTTTTTTGTATTATCAAAAATAAGTAAGTATTAAAGTTTTGGAATATTTAAACATATCTTTGGCGTATGCCATACATTTTGATTAGATTACTCAATACAATATAAAAATCATTTCGTATCCTCCGTAAAAGGATTTTCCAACCACTCTTCAAGATTATTAATTTCTGGAGCAGGATTATTTCGAAGGTCATGATAATTGATGATACAGTGAAACCTCTCCATAGCGGACACTCACGGTGATCGACCTTCTGTCCGCTTAGGAGAGGTGTCCGCCCCAGAGAGGTAGCCGCCCCAGAGAGTGAGTTGCTGGACATTATGTAATATGTTTATATTTATGTACATACATATTATTTATATGTAATATTATGATTTTTTAATAATCGATTCAATAATTCATGACTAATAATTATTGATAAATTCATAAATAAAATAAATTAATAAATAGTATAAATAATTAAATAAATAAAATCAATTAAAAATAAAAGTCATGCAGAAATAAATGAATGATTAAATAAAATGAAATAATTAATAAATAAATTAATTAGTAAAAAAAGAATAAATAAATGAATAAATAGAATAAATGATTAAATTAGTAGAATTAATGAAAAAAATGAAAAAATAAATGAAGGAATGAAATAAATGAATAAAAAAATGAATAAATAAAATAAATGAATGAATGAAATTCATAAATAAATAATATGCAAAGACGAACAGATTTATAAATAATTAATAATGATAGGTGAAATAAAGCGTGGAAAGCATGTTATTAATTGATCTAAATTTTTATTTAAATTAGGACGTTGTTAATTAAAAATTGCATATGCAATGTGTGTATCAATTTGTTTATACATATCGCATTTGGTTTTAAAAATTAGAGTCGATGTTGCTTCTTAAAAATGAATCTATCTTTTGTTGCTTTAGACACTTTCCGCTTGCAATTATTTGGTCGTTGTGCATTCCTAATTCACTGAAAAGGCGAAACCCTTCTGTGTCACCTTTAAATAAATAAATAGAAGTGAATAAAAACTTATAGTTGAATAAATATGCATAAATAAATACAGATAAATCAATTACCTTTGGATAAATAAAAATTCTTCAGGTGCTCCATGTGAAGCGATGCATCTGCGTAATTTTTCAATAAATTATCTCCTTCCTCGCTCTCTTCAATCGGCTCTTCTTCCTGGTCATTGCTCTCTGTTGTCAAAACATCTTCCAAGATTTCCTGGACGTTTGTCCGGCAGTCTTCAACTGACAAATCGATGTCAATGTTCACATAGTCATCTGCGGAAATAGCAGTACCGCCAGCAGCTTGAAGCAAAGCAGCAAGTTGATCACTATCATCAGCAGTTGCCTGGGTGTCTGCTGATTCTTCGTCAGTTAATGGAAAACCAGCTTTTCGAAAACAGTTCTTTGTAGTTGTAGCAGATACCTGATTCCATGCAGCGTTAACCCAAGTTATAGCCTGGAGAACATCGATGTTCTTAAGTTGACTCATGTCTTGCTCAATTTCCAGTTTGGATATTAAGTGCTTCAGAGCGAACTGACGATAGTAAACCTTAAAGTTCTTGATAACACCTTGGTCAAGAGGTTGGCAGACAGAGGTTAAATTAGGAGGAAAAAACACTACTTTCACAGAATCTAATTCAATTTCAGGATGTGACGTGGCATTGTCCAAGAAAAGTAGGACTTTTCTTTTCTGCCGCTTCATTTTCCTGTCGAGTTCCATCAGCCATTCCGTCATTATTTCTCGAGTCATCCAAGCCTTCTTGTTATGCTTCCAGTGAACAGGAAAGTTTCTTATGCCGAGTCCCTTGAAGCATCTAGGTTTAGCAGCTTTGCCAATAACTAGAGGCTTTTCTTTTTCACCAATCATATTTGCACACAAGAGAACTGTCAATCTCTCTTTCGCACTTTTACCACCAGAACACGTTTCACCTTTTAAACACATAGTTTTTTCGGGTAGAGCACGGTAGAAAAGTCCCAATTCATCAGCATTCAAAATATCTTCTGGCTTATAACCACGTATGATACTTGGCAATTTGTTCAGCCATTCTTCGGCTGTATCCATATTTACAGCAGCTGATTCTCCGCAAACGGTTTTGTAGGAAATGTTATGTCTGACACGAAATTTTTCCAACCAGCCATTAGAAGCCTTGAAATCAGGAGCTCCTATTTCTTTTGCTACTTCCAAGGCTTTATTTTGAATCAGTGGACCCGAAACTGGAACATTATGCACTCGTACTCTGCAAAACCATTCAAAAACAACACTGTCTACAAAGATACCAACACCACTTAAAGAACTTTTTCCGCATTGTTTTTCGTTCCGATTGTCAAACCACATTTTACTTATTCTGTCTTTATTTTTCACTATTTCAGCTGCTTGTGTCTTTCCAATATGAAATTGCTCAGCTAGTTTGCGAACTCCACATTTTTCACCCTTGTAATATTCTATCACTTCCACCTTTTCCTTCAACGTTAACATTTTTCGAGACATTGTGAAAGAAGACTAAACTCGCGTGAGAAACGATTGCTAATGTGCAGTAGGCAAATCACAGTAGGGAAATGAACTCATTGACAGGTCTGGTGACGATATGGTTTCGTTTCTACCCCACCCCTATGTTCGCCCTCAAGCTAATGAGTTAGGTTGTATTGTGACTGTCCGTCTCGTAAAGGTAAATTCAAATCTTGGCGGTCAACACTAGAGGTTTAGTGACGTTACGGTAACGTTTATCCCCACCCCAATGTCTACCATCAAGCTAATGAGTCAGGTTCCATTGTAACTGTCCGTCTTGTAGAGGTAAATTCATATCTTGAGGGTCAACAAAAGTGTCCGTGTCCGTTATAGAGAGTGTCCGTTAGGGAGAGGTAGCTTAACATGGGATTTCCTATACCGTGGGCCGGGGACTCATGAAAAGTGTCCGTAAACAGAGGTGTCCGCTGTGGAGAGGTGTCCGTTAGTAGAGGTTTCACTGTATTTAGATTTTCTATATCAACGTTTTTTTCATCCATCCACTCGACGTGTTCTGATTCAGTTTTTTTCTTTATTAGGATTTCTCTGCCCCTCTTTGCAATAACTTGGAATGGTTTAATTTTTTCTGACAAGGGCACAGAAAAACCATGCATATTTTGCTTATGAAATTTGAGATTTTTTTTCTAACAAAGTATAAGCCACACGAGTTGCAAGTTCTTCCCACTAAGTCTTTTTTCATGCTTGGGCAAAAATAGTCATACGGCATGCTGATAAATCCTGGATGTTCGGGCTTTGTATCAATACGGCTTTGCAATAATAAATCTGCGAAATGAATCTTTGTATCTGCACCTGGCTGAGGAATTTCTACTTTTGTTGACGTTTGTTTTAGTGGGTACGGCGGAGGCAAAAATCCATCTTCGAGCCTTATTTTAATAATTGTACGTTGAGTCATTGATAACATTTTCGAGAAAAACTTCCCTGAGGGAGCCTTTGAAATCGTAACACCAACAAAGATATCGATGCTACGTTAGTACCGGGTAACGACGGAGAAGCGAGAACGTGAACCGAGTCGCGCAGACAGACCACGCTAAAGTAATATTTCAAATCGCTAATTTTCAGTTTGAAAAACGTTACGTTACATTTTACAAAAATCCTCTCTGTCTCTCCGTAACGCTACCATAACAAAAGTCACGGAGCCTGTCTGTCTAATATAGCGTTACGTAATTTATGGACAGCCCCTTATAGTCGGTTCAGTTCGACTCATGCACAACACTGGTCATACGTTATGGCTTCCCAAAAGGGACCACTTTTGACCTATTTTTCAGGGAAAATTACTCGTGTTCATTTTTTTTTTCAAAATGTTTCGTTTGTGGGTAAAGCGACGTTAATGATACCAGAGATAAAGTTGTGATGCAGGAAATTATGCGTAAATGTAAAAACAAAAATAATCTTCTACCCTTCATAGGCCAAGAGTTATGACTCTTTAAAGAAAAAACACACACATTTTTTTTCTATTTTCATCCGAAAAGGTTTGTGTAGATAGCTCGTTTCGTGCTTATCCTACGGGAAAACGGTAACAGGACAAATTATAGGTGGCCAAATTTTGCCTAAATGAAAAAAATATTTTTGCTCTTATACGTCACGAGTTATGACTATGAAACTCTGACCACTGTATGTGCTGGAAAATGTACTGTGACCATATTTCAAAATCCTGTTATGACTATGAAACTCTGACCTCTGTATGTGCTGGAAAATGTACTGTGACCATATTTTAAAATCCTGGGGCATATCCACGTAAAGTGTCATTTTTTTCTAAAAAAAAAGTCGGAAGCAAATCTCAAGGCACACATTTCAAACTTTTTTCCTACGTTCTACATACATGTATAAATTCATTTTTTAGCTTGGTCAATATCTTTGCGCATGCGCGCAGTTTGCACAAAAAATTGAATTCAATAAATCCATAAAATCAATTAAATGAATGATATTTTATTATTAGAAGGTGAAAGAGGTTCGTTTCTTCTTTTTTAATGCTCAGGATACTTTTCAGTAGTGTGTGAATTACCATCTTCTTGATTAGAATATACTGAATGTTTTTGTTTTGAACTTGAGACATCGAAATATCTAAAAAAATACGCATCGTATGAAAAAAATATACGTAATGAAAACTTTTTATTTTGGAGGGAGAAAAGCGACTTTGAAAAAATTCACCCCACCTCATCCCCCAGGAAGCAGGAGTGGGGGTCACTTTGTAATTTCAAATGGAAACCCCAATTTTTTATCACATATTCAAATTCTCCTTTATGAAATACGTAAGTTTTATTCGAAAAAATTTTTTCTATTCGCGAAAATCGGGTAAATTTGTTCAAAGTCGCTTTTCCCCCTCGAAAATAGAAAGTCTTTATCAGGGATATTTTTTTCATAGGATGCGTATTTTTTTTATATTTCGATGTGTCAAGTATTGGAAATTATATTAAGATTTATCACGAAAATTTTACTTTTAACAAAGTAAGCAAACAAAATGTTATTTGACGTTTCATTCAATTTTTGTATTAAAATTGGGTTAAAAATTGTAGCGAATATATATTCTTTTATTATTAAACAACTATTTTCAATTTAATACTTTTAAGAGAAATTAGAAATATTTTTTTAACTCTTCTCCAATTCAATTGGTTAAAAAAGGGTCAACTTTGTATAATAATGACAGATTTACTTGCCAAAAGTTTGATATAAAATTTATCTTTTATTTTTTATTCTAACTAATATGATGTTAGTTTAGGAAAAACTTTGGGCCTTTTCAATAGGAAAACCTTTTTGTCAAAAACATATTTTCAGACGAGTAATTCGGCTTTTTTGTGAAACAAATTTTTTTTGTTGACGTGTAACTTTTGAAGAAAAATCCATTTATATACAAATTTTGACTTTGATTTTCACGAAATGCACGTGATTTTTGAGGCACATAATTTTCCTTGCGGGGACGTTTTTTGGCCACCGAAATACAGCAAAGTCAGCAAAAACTTTAATCCTATCTTCACTGAAAAAAAGTTTTTGAATCAAACAAAATTTCTTTGATTCAAAGAAATGGACGTACTGAACGCGTTCAACCATGTATTTCTTCAATCCAAGGAAATCCTTTAATTGTATGAAAAATAAGAAATTATTGAAGCAAATAAATATAATTACTTCAGCCTGTGAAATATTATTTGAGCGGATGGACGATGTCTTCAACTGAATGAAATTAGAGATTTGGATTTACAAATCAGTCAGTTGATATGATCGAATATAACTTCAATTCTAAGAAATGTTTTCTTAATTGAAAGTAATGTCGATCGGATAAAATGAAAGTTTTTTTAATTGAAAGATTTGATTTCTTGTTTCAAAGAAGCGTACTGTAAGCTCTAATAAATATTTCCTGGAACCAAAGAAATGACAGTTGACGAGAATAGAAATGGTTTTGGTTCGAACTAGCGCTCTACTGTTTCAAATAAATATTTAGTAGATTATGTAAAACAGTATTTAAGAGTAAGAACGGTATTATTGAATGAAAGAAATTGGAATTCCGTGGAAAGAAAAATGCGATTTATATCATGAAATTTTGGATAAAATCGAAAAAATATTTGTTTCACACAAAGAAAGATGTAGTTGACGTCAATAGCAGTTTCGTACACTGAAAAAGAGGATTACTTGTACCAAGTGAATTTTTACTTGGCTGAAGTTAGTGAAAGTTTGATTCAAAAATACGACCTATTGGTCGGAGGGAAATATTTCTTCAAATCAAAGAAATATTAATTAAAGACAAAAATATACATTTTGAACCAAATAAATGACTCATCGTTCCAAATTAATGTGCCATGAATGGGAATGAATATTTCTTTGAAATGAGAATACACCAGAGCTTCGTTATATGCTCGCGCGACTGCAGGCGATATTAGCAATTCCTAGAATTGCTCGTGCCCACAGTTTCTCAGGGGGTAGGGTGAGAGACTGTTGCGACTCCGCCTATGAAGGGACGCACTGCATTACTCCGCAGTCAAGTAGATTGCGCAATATCATGGAAACGGTTTAAGCGGCCCTGCCTGTTTACGTTTCGCTGCTGGCGATATATGCACAAGGCTATGTTCAGGAAACCCCCGAGATTGAGCATATCACGAAGCTCTGGTGTATGTGAATTGATGGACTCTCTAAATCTGAATTAGTAAAATTTCACTAATTGATAGTGAAATTTCACTAATTCAATTAGAGAGAAGTCGGTCACTAACAATCAGTAGGAAACTACTAATTTGATTCGTGGAAATTGTCCACTTATGAAAGTAGTGAAATTCCACTAAGCAAGTAGTAATCCCTGTCATCGCAGTGTGCGTACTAATTGAAGAGTGAAAAGTCACTAATTATACAGTGAAAATGCACTAATTGTTCAGTGAAAAAATTGATTTTTTCAAAATAAATAAAATTGAAAGGAGATTATATAAAATGGTAAAATGTAAAAAATATGCACTGTTATAAATTCATGTAAGTTTTATTGACAATAAACCAGAATATTTGAAACAAAAAAGTACATAGATATTAAATGATGTTGTGGTTTTGGCCAGGTGATAGTAATTAAATAAATTGATCTTGAATTCGTTTTTGTCTACTGGCCATAGTTAAATAGAACAATAATATGATAATTTCACGGTGGCCCCTGGACCGGGAATCTTATGAGACCGGGAAAAACCGGGAAATGACAGTGAATTGATTTTTTGAACAGGAATTCTACAAATTTAAAAAAGTCTTTTCAACCTGTATTTCAACCCTTCCTGGATAATTAGATAAATTGTTATATTTCACAATTATGATATCATTCAGTTTAGAACGCGTAATAGGAAAATCTTTCACTTATAGACTTATACACTAATACACTTAAGACTTAAGCAATTAGAAATTAGAAGCGGTTGAAATTGATGGTTTTGGATCAAAAACATTTTCAGTTGATCAACTGCGAAAGTATTATTACTATTATTAGTTAAACAAATGTAAACACCTATTGAAACTTTTTATACTGTCTATTTTCAATTTCAAAATAACTTCAAAATAATATATCCATAATCAAAAGCTTTAATTAAATTTTAAATATTGTTTCAGTCTAAAAGATTCCATTTTTACACAATTCAATTTCGAATTTTTTGATTAAGATAAAGAGCGATTACTTTATATTTAAAAATATCTGACTGTTCATTTAAAATCAGTAATTATAAATCAGGTATTCAAAACTGAACAAAAAAACTAAACTTTGAACATTACGTATTCGTACCGACATTTGGGGGCAAATAGCTGACAGTCTAATTCAAAACAAAATATGGATTTTTGCAGACTTTGAACCAAAAATTTAGAAGCTTCTTAAGAATCGTGAAAGGCTTCAAAGGAATAAAAATTATTTTCTTAAGATTCCTAGGAAAATTAAAAATGATCTTTCATTTTGAAAAATTAATTTTAGGAAAAGATTAAGAGATTTACAAAATTTCTAAAAATGATTGTGGAAGCATTTAAAATTTTTTCAAGGTATTTAAAATAAAATTGTAGCTTGAAATTGTTAAAAATAATATAATTTTCAAAAATGTTTAATTCATTGATTGATTCTTTGATTTAGAGCATTAAACATGTTAACGTTCATTTATATTTTTGGAACAGAATCTGAATCTTTGAACTCTACAATTTATAAAAGTTTCATATTTTCAATTTGGCGGTTTAACTGCATTCAATTTGAAATTGTTCAGTTTTTATTACTTCAAATGGAAAATGTTTGGCCTTAGAGTTCAAATTTTGTAATTTCATTAACCTTGAAAATTTTTGTGAACTGGGAAATGACCGGGAATTTTTTCTTTGATAGAAACGACTACTACTCATATTGCCGTTATGCTCAAGTATTTAAGTTTTTTCAAAAAAACTCATAGCCATGACAACACATCAACTCTCTTTTTCATTTCACTTGCACTTCCTAAATAAAATTTGCAACATTCGACGATTCCAGTAGTAGGCGAAGAATATCTGGGCTTGGAATGGTACTCTTTGGTCGATTAACGTTGTCGATTCCTTGCCTATTACACCAAAATTAGTTTATGCCATCTGCAAATCAATAACATTTTTCATATTGCTAGAAAAAGTACCCTTATTTGTCTACGATTTTGTATAGCTTTTTCCCGTAGAAAAATTTGAATTGAGCAATATTTCTGGCAACATAGCGAGTGCTCTCAGGTGAGTTAGTATGAAAATATTATTTCGGAAAACAGCAGAGAACGTTGAAGTTACATTTTCATTTTAAAAACTGAATTTTCAATAAATAAATTAAATGTTTAACCAAAAAAGGGAATTTTTTCAACTGAAGTGATGTATCATCAACAACAAAAAAGAATTTAAAACTAAATACTGGATTTATCAACCTAAATGATGAATTTTTTACAAAACGAAAAAATTTCTACAAAATAGTGCAATTTTTAACCCAAGTAATGAATATTTAACCAAAAATAGAATAGCTGAATTTTCAGTATAAATGTTTGACTGAGAAGAGTTCAATTTACAGTTACAACAATTAATTTTGTAATAAAAAAATTAATTTTCAACCAAAAAAATGAATTTTCAACTAGAATGATAAAGCTTATTCATTTTCAACAAAATAGCTCAATTTTTAACAAACGTAATTAGTTTTCAACCAAAAATAGAATACTTGAATTTTCAGTATAAAAAATAAATTTTTAACAAAATAGAATAAGTTTTTAACCGAAGAAATGAATATTCAACCAAAAATAGAATAGTTGAATTTTCAGTATACATTTTTGACTGAAAAGAGAATAGTTCAATTAGTGATGCATTCGAGACAATTTCGAGAAAATTCGAGATTTTCTTGAAACATGTTCAGGTGAACTCAAAACTTCATGGAGATCGAGAATCTCGAATAGTTTAAACAATTAATTTTGTAATGAAAAAACTCATCCTCAACCAAAGAATAGAATACTTAAATTTTCAATATGAAAATGAATTTTTAATGAAATAGAATCAATTTTGAAAGAAACATTTTATTTTTTAATCGAGAAAATTAATTTTTTGATTGAAAAAGATAAATTTTCGACCAAATGTGAAGTTATTTCAAAATTGAAAATATTTTATAAATTTTCAATTGAACGTTTACATTTGTTAAACTACTAAGGCTTTCGAATTGAAACATTTACATTTTTATCGTTGAAATATGTAAACTCTTTAATTTTGACATTTTTATTTTCCACTTTTAATACCTTGAGGACAGTTGAATTCAAAAAGTCATAAATTAATTTATATTTACAGTTGATGAACTAAACAAATTTTTCATCAAAAATATTGAATTTCAAACGCTTTTAATTGTTAACTCTTTAAAACTGCATTTTTACATTCATAACATTAAAAATATACGCATAAAAATGAAAATCTAAAGTGGACAATGATTTAAGTAAAAGATTTTAGAAGTACGCATTGTAAACTGAATGGTATCGCAACTGAAGAAGTTAACAACTGAACTTAACATTCAGGAAATGTTGAGAGATAAATTTTTCTTCTAAAAATGTGTTAGATTTTCTGTCAAAAAATACATTTCCGTTTCTCAGTGTTTCCCGGCGTCAAAAAATTCCCAGTTTTTTCGCGAATTTTAAAATCAACATTCAGTGTCAACCCTGATAAAATCGCTCCTCGTAACAGTCGACATTAAAGATACTTATCCAAATTCTTGACGAATCTTCATCCAAATAAGGCATCTGTGTCTTGGCACAACTCATTTGCCAACTCTTGTGCGGTGAGCTTTTCAGCCTCATCAAAGCATTTGGAGGTTTTCGCTGGAAAACGGCAATGATCCACCTAATAATAACTAAAATGAATCACATTAATATAACACATCCTGTGTATTCCGAATGTTCTCTTGTATGATTGGTATCATTGGAATTAATAGTTTTGTTTTGATAAAACTAACCTCAAAGTTGAATTATAAATTAAAATTATTTTAATAATTATAATATGATATTATAATATCATACAATCCAATCATTAGATTAATGTATGTTTGACCATTATACTTACACAATACCAGCAGTATGAATCGTTTCATTAACAAAATTATGAACTATACAATTAAACACTTTTTCTGACTTCAAGATAACACAATGCGAATCTCAAATAGCGTGGTATCAAGTGGTACGCAATGTCATACATATGAAGCTACTAAATAATAGTAAACCATGTTTACTAATTGAGATTAGTAAAACTTTTACTAATTTATTAGTAAAATATTTACTATTTCTAAAGTAAAGCATCAAAATATTACTATTTGGTTAGTGAACCATACATTTACTAATTCAACTAGTGAAATTTTCACTAATTCATATTTAGAGAGGAAAGAAATATATTTTAAAGTCAAGCAAATATTTTATTGGCTCATAAAACTATTTCTTCGCTTCAAAATTCTAAGTATTTGAAGAAAAAAAGTATCCCACTGATTCAAACAAATATTTCTTTGGCCTAAGCCATGCGCGAGTGCAATAAAGTAGTTCGTACTTCAGCTACAGTACACTCTCTAAATCTGAATTAGTGAAATTTCACTAATTGATAGTGAAATTTCACTAATTCAATTAGAGAGAAGTCGGCCACTCACGATTAGTAGAAAACTACTAATTTGATTAGTGGAAATTGTCCACTTGTGAAATTAGTGAAATTCCACTAAGCAATTATTAATCCCTGTCATTGCAGTGTGTCCTAATTGAAGAGTGAAAAGTCACCAATTATACAGTAAAAATCCACTAATTGTTCAGTGAAAAAATTAATTTTCTCAAAATAAATATAAATTGAAAGGATATTATAAAAAATGCTAGAATACAAAGAATATGCACTGTAATAAATTCATGTAAGTTTTATTGGCAATAAAACAGAATATTTGAAACAAAAAAGTACATTGATATTCAATGATGTCGTGTTTTTGGCCAGGTATGTATGTATACCATTAAGCCATTCCCCTTTCGGGGTAGGCGTGACACTACCCGATTCGGGTAGTGTTTCTAGGTGGATAGTTTCTTGAAATAAATAACTACAAGTGTGGGCTCACCACACCCACGACGAGCCAACAACACCCAGTAGTATTCCCGAATGGTCACCCATCCAAGTACTAACCGCGCCCAACACTGCTTAACTTCATTGATCTAACGAGAACTATTTTTTTCAGTGTGGTATGGCCGTTGGCGATAATAAATAAATAAATTGATCTTGAATTTATTTTTGTCTACTGGCCATAGTTAAATAGAACAATAATATGATAATTTCAGGGTGGCCGCTGGACCGGGAATCTTATGAGGCCGGGAAAAACCCGGAAATAACAGTGCATTTATTTTTTGATCAGGAATTTTACAAATTCAAAAATAGTCTTTCCAACCTGTATTTTAACCCTTCTTAAATAATTAGATGAATTGTTATATTTTACAATTATGGTATCATTCAGGTTAGAATGCGTAATTCAAAAATCTTCCACTTCAAAAATTTTCCATTTCAGATTTTAATTTTCAAGCGTACATTTTAATTTGAAGAATTTTTAAATGAAATTTTACATACTTAAGCAATTAGAAATTAGAAGCGTTTGAAATTGATGGTTTTGGATAAAAAACCATTTTTGGTTGATCAACTGTGAATATAAATTAAATTAATGATTTTTAAAATTGAACTGTACTTTAAGGATTAAAACAATGCGAACCTCTAATAGCGTGACATCAAGTGGCACGCAATGTCATATGAGGATATGACTTCAGATTGGTCAAAATCGTTGCAGTCCACTAATTCGTTAGTGAGCACGCTAAGTCACTGATGAATTAGTGAAGCGAAGCTACTAAATAATAGTGAACCATGTTTACTAATTGAGATTAGTAAAACTTTTACTAATTTATTAGTAAAATATTTACTATTTCAAATGTAAAACATCAAAATATTACTATTTGGTTAGTGAACCATACATTTACTAATTCAATTAGTGAAATTTTCACTAATTCATATTTAGAGAGCATATTTTCCTGAATGAACAAATGGATTCTTTCAGCTTGAATTATAATTAACATTGTTATTATTATACATATTTAATTTAAACAACTCATATAATTTAAAATCTTGATGAACCTGAAACAGAAAAATTCGATGAAAAATCCACCTCCAGCAGGAATCGAACTTGGGTCCGTCGAGTGTCAAGTCCACAGCGATGACCACGACGCTGTCGCAACATGGAAATTCTAAGGTGAAAAGCCGTATTTAACGCTCACCATATTTCTTTGATCTGAAGAAGTATTCAATTGAAACAAATTATGCCAAATTATTAAATGTTTGATTTAAAAAAATAATTACTTCTTTGGAATAAATGTTGATTTGTTATAAATAATTTAATTCTAGTAAGAAAATGAAATATTTCCTTCAACTGAGGAAATAAATATTTATGCAAACACAATATCTTGTTCATCTCAATATATGCTTCATTGGTATAAACTCATGATCACTTTGTAACAAATAAATATATTTTTAACCCATGAACGGCGGTTTTTTTTTTGCATCACCGATTTTGTTTTCCTTTTCATATGTTGTTATCTATCCACTAGGCTGCCCGAATTTCGTATCAGTTTTTAGTTCCGCTTGCGCGGATGAGCGTGGTCCCATATGGTACCGCTAGCCGCTTGTCGTGTCTTCCCCCGTTCACAAACGAACGTATACTGTATAAGCTTGTACTTCTTTATTGCGGAACTGTCTTAGGGAATAAATTGAGCCAGCGACAGCTGTAAGTCGCAGCTCATGACATTTCAACTGTTTAAACCCTGGAAAACATGTATGAGGAGACGATTAGTAGGTCTTATAAGGTAAGTGAAAAGAATAATACTGATTTTTGGAAATAATGCATGATTATTTCACTTGAGATTGATAAAATGTACGAATCACTTGAGACTAATAATTGCTCTATTACAGGTCGTGTGGGAAACTTCACAGTCGCGGAACCTATCCCTCCTCATAGAATTGTAGACCAGGATATTGCGCAGATCGTCACCTTGATCCCAAAAACTGTCTTTTCCAGGTAAGTTACAGTACCCACTCAGAATAAGTATTGCAAGGAAAAACCTCAATTCGTCCCTTGAAAAATTGGGGTCTGGATAATTTTTAAACAGAGCATATTTCCTAATTCCTTCATGGAGAAAATCAATAACCTCGTCATCAAAAAATAACTTAAAAATTTGAACTGGATTTCTGTCCCTAAATCTAGTAAAATCTTTTTCGAGAAAAACATTATGTTTGACACCAATATCTGTGCGCACCCACTTGTGCTTTGACTGCTTAACATATTTTATCTTTTTGCTTGCAGGTGGACTATTGTTCTCTAGATCGCTTGAATCATCGCCCTGACTTCCGCCACAACGACTACCACCATCACGAGCACATGCCCCGCTTCTTCCCCGCTAATGCCTCTTACCTCTTCTTAGTCCACGCTGAGGGGCTTTTTCAACGTCCGCAGAAGGACAAGGAGGGCTTTAATCCTTCGCAAGCACTTTACGTGGCCACAGACGAATCGGATGTTGTCAGCAGATGCTTGGGTGACGCGGATTTCACATGCAGCGTTTAACTGAAGCCCATTGAGGTTATTAACCAAACCACCTCCGTCCTTCTCCCCGCTGTCCTTATTGGAACTAACATTGGGCTCTGGAGGTTCGGTGAAAACTTCAGTGGGTTCGAGATATTCATCCTCCTCGAGCAATGCCAGCGCTTCATGAAGCGTAATACCAATGAAAACGGCGGATGAGACAGTAATTTTATAATAGAGCATTTAAAATAACTTGTAATTCACCTGGTGCAAAATAATAAACTCTTGTTTTAAGCTAAAAAAACATGGTATCCTCATTAAAACAGCCTCCGCCAAAGAACAACACACAATAACATATCCCGTTTGATTTGCCACGCTCAGCGGCTAGCGGTCCCAAACGGCACGACTCCCATTTGACGTTCGAAATCTCGGGCAATATTCGACCCTGACCAAAAGTATGACACATACTTGTTCCCAGGATCTTCCCAAAGAGAAAAACTTACTCGACATGCCAGTTGATCATTACACAGAAGTATAAAATGCCACTTACCGAAACTCCACACTTGAATGGGAGCTCATTTTTCATAGCGCTGTGTTTATCTTCCCTGCACTGCCTTCACACAAGTCGGAGCCGGTCGACTGACGTTTACTGGGGAGGGGGGACCTCAGAAAACAACACGCGCTCGCGGTCGGATCGCTCGAAGAATTGGTACGAGTTTTAGCGGTTCCCGGTTCCGATTACGGTTACGATTGGAACCGTCGACCAATCAGCGCGCAGCACGATCCGGTCCCGGTTCCGGTTGCGCGTTTAGGTTCCTCTCTATTTTCAACCGCAGCGATTTCGACCGGGCCACGATCGTCGCTGATCGTAGCCAATCACAGCGGTCGATGAAGTCACGTGACTCGTCAGCTGTTGTCGCTGCCTTGGATAAATACTCGCTGACGTCGCACAGTGGAACCAAACGCATATTTTTCTTTCAAAAAAGTCTACACACTTCAATTTTGCCCCGATTTGCGATGTTTTTGCTGTTAATTACAGATCACTAAATTTCAAAGATCACTTTGGTAAGAGATTTTTGAATTTTCATGTGTTTATCTATTATATGTTTACTCAAAGTTTGAGAAAATCGACATTTTTCAAATAATTATTATTTACTCTTCAACAACGGTTTGCATATAATGAAAATCATCTTGAATCAACGCAAGAGTACTCCCAGAATACAAATAATTTGATTATTGCATGTTTTAATTATTATAAACAAATTAAATTAACAAATAGCCAAATACAGTAATTGTGGTTGAAAAACATTTGTTTTTAGCTAAAGGTGCTTTAAATTATTGTGAGAGTGATTGTTAGTCAGAATATCCATGAATCATCAACAATTAGAATTGTTATAAACAATTTTTCACACAAATTTGGAATTTGTGGTTTTTTCAATTGCGGGTTTCCTTTTATTTTCTCCATTTATGCAGGTGTTCTTAAAAATAATATATGTCCAATTATATTTATGAAAATACAAGAATTGTCGATTTTTCGAACAAATGATATAATTAAATATAAAACTTTGGCACTTTGGCCTGGAAAATAATTTTTGGCACCAAAACTGATTAAAATTATTCTGAGAGAGATTTACAGTCACTATTTCTATGTAAAATTAACAATTAGCGATTGTTATTATTTCTTGTTATCATTTAATTTCAAGTTTGATACAGTATAAATAACATAGGTTCAATTATATTTGTTAAAGTAGAACAACTGTTAATCTTGTAAGCAAATTTGATAGATTCAAAGCTTTGGCACTTTTTTAAATACATGACAATTTTGTAATATTTGAAATTAAATAATAACAATTGCTTATTTTCAATTTACATAGAAATATAGACTGCAAATCTCTCTAACCAAAATGGAAAGCAGTTATAGTGCAAAAAAATTATTTTTCAGGCCAAAGTGCCGAAGCTTTATGTTTATTTATTTAATTTGTCTACAAGATTAACAATTGTTGCATTATAACAAATCTAATTGAACCTATGTCATTTTCAAGAATATCTGCATCAATTCAGATGATGAACGAAAATACGAAATTAAAAAAACAATAATACCAACATTCTCAACAACAAAAAAGGGTTTATAAATATTATAATTAATCATTTTTTATAAAAATTGTTACTGACGATCACTCTCAGAATAATTTAAAGTATTTCCAGATAAGAAAATTGTTTTCAACAAAAATTACAATTTTTTTAATGATATGAAAATTTCGTGAAAAGAAAAACCGCAATTGAAAAAACCAGAAATTCAAAACTTGTACAAAAAATTTTTGTAACAATTCTTAATGTTAATAATTCATGAATATTCTGACAAACAATCACTCTCACAATAATTTAAAGCATTTTTAGCTGAGAATAAATGTTTTTTAACCACAATTACGATATTTGGCTATTTGTTAATTTAATTTGTTCATAATAATTAAAACATACAATAATCAAATTATTTGTATTCTGGGAGTACTCTTGCGTTGATTCAAGATGATTTTCATTATATGCAGACCGTTGTTGGGGAGTATATAATAATTATGTGAAAAATGTCGATTTTCTCATACTTTGAGTAAACATATAATAATCGGAAATCGGGGCAAAATTGAAGTCTGTAGACTTTTTTGAACGTAAAATATGCGTTTGGTCCCACTATGCGTCGGGTGTTGTTGTCAAGTTGTTTGCATGATAATAATGGATCCCATAAGCATACACATCAATTTTCGCTTTTTTTGACGTTTATATTCTTAGTCCATAATGTATAACGATTCACGAAAACACAATATATGAAGACGACAGTGACAGCAATCGTGGGTGAAAGCGATGCAGCGTGTGCATGAACCGAACCGTCAATCGTAACCGTGATCGGAACCGGGAACCGCTCGTCTGAATACGGCTTTAAACGGCTTTGAAAGCATTGCGGGCGGCTGGTCCCAAACGGTACCGCTAGCCGTTCATGGGTTAATTTAATTAATATCATTTTGAATTAAATCATTATTACTTTAATTTAAATAAACCTAAAGACTGGATTCAAATATGCACAATTAATTGATTCAAATGAGTCCGAATCAATTCAACGAATCGAACTCATTGAAATAAAAATATATTTTTTTGAATGACGTCATTCAAAGCTTATTACTAAGCAGATTTCAATGAATCTAGACTTTTGGAATGAAAGAAATGGTTTTCTGGAATGTAAGGAATATTTTTTTTCAATCATGAAAATATAGCTAAAGAATTTATTTCTTTAGATCAACAAAAGATATGTGTCTGGTTTGAATAACAATTACTACTGGTAAGGTCATGTGACGAGTGGATCATGTGACTGGATTCCTACCTTACCAACACTTTTTTTATTTGTAAACTCATGTTCACACGAATAGCACATCGAGTTGAAAATTTCGGATGATAAATAAGAAGCACTAAGAAATGCGGCTCTGGTCCTAAATTTTAATAATTATGAAAAAAGCAAAAAAATATATATTATAAAAAAAAACTTTTTTCATAATTATAAAAATTTAGGACCAGAGCCGCATTTCTTAGTGCTTCTTATTTATTATCCCAAATTTCCAACTCGATGTGGCTATTCGTGTGAAAATAAGCTTAAAAATAAAAAAAGTGTCGGTAAGGTAGAAATTCGGTCACGTGACCCACTCGTCACATGGCCTTATAGAATATTTTCTTGATGCTAAGAAATCGGATTCAAGTAAATTCATTTTCTTGGTTCTGAACATTCTATTTTCCAGTGTAGTCCAAAAGATTCAATTTATTGTTAGAAAATAATGCAGTTTGAATTTTCATGTATTTTTTCTTGAAGGAAATAAACATTGCTTGGTTTAGTATCCACTTTGTGTATCAGATGGAAAGGACGTACAGGGGACTCACTATTTAGACACACGAGAGACACATTCTTAATAACTTATTGTACGCACACAAAAATATTATTCTATAGCCCAACTTGAAAGAAATAAGTTTCAAAAATTTCTTATACCTGAACACTAAATTTATATACGATTTCACAATTTGAAATCATTACGACTTGTTTGTTCAATGTTCAGATCTTGGCAGAATCAAAGGAAAAATCGATTATATTCGACGGTATATAAACCCAAAAAAAATGTTATTATTTACACTTTTTCCCCAATATTTCTGAAACAGTGGTAAAAAATATTTTAACCTATAGTATTAAAGATTTGATGCAGAAATGTTGTATCTTTTACCCTTGCAAGTTGAGCGCGCCTGTTAGATCTCGCGCTTCGCGCTCAATAATATGTTTATTTCGCGCTCGATAATGTATTCACCTCACGCTACGCGCTCGGACAGATTTGCCTGACGCTTCAATCTTTGTTCCTCTGGGCTTTCGCACTTCGCGGGCTAATACTCTCTTAGTAAGCTTCATCGCTATGACCTGCTTTTTGTTTAATTATTTACGTTTTACATAAAAAAAAGAACTTATTTACTTAAGGTTCTATCGACCTTAAGAAACACATTCTCATGAAGACACTTGCGCTTTGCGCTCGACATTTAGTTTAAAACTCATGTAAACCTCGCGTCCCACGCTCGCTTCTGTTCATCTTGTAATAGAAACTCAAAAATTTGAGGGCCCTTACGGCGCCCGATTTGGTTGTCGCGCTTGGCAACGACCATATGTTATGTTCTATGTTCTTCAGATAAAAATGACTAAATTTTTATTTGATTTAAAATGAAGAAGGATATTCCTCCACTTCAGCGTATATTTTCGTATCTTTCTAATAAATCATACAATCAGAAAGAATGTTCCCAACCCTTTTTCTTTGTCTCTGATACACATAGAATATCTAGTTTCCTTACGTGCATAGTTTCTCGTAGTTCTCTTACCTTA
>CAKNXH010064020.1:350372-361995 GCA_932178445.1 Andricus quercusramuli | reverse complement strand
CCCCCCCCCCCCCCCCCAAAGAATGTAAATCAAGAGAGTCGCAAGTGGTTGACGTTTTGTGCTGAGAAGGTCCCCAGCCTTCAGCAGCATTGTATTAGATAGGAGTTCCAATGTTCAGATCTGCTAGTACCCGGCCTACTTCTAAACGATGAGTTAGTTAGTTAGTTAGTTTGTAATGTAGGCGGGGAGGGCTCCGTGAGGTCCCAACCCCTGGCGCTCAAGCTAAGAAGCCTATTGTGCCACACCCGTGTTTATTCTCAAGGCAGTACTCCGAACCCGGCCATCCTTCACCGATTGTTTTTGGATCTCGGTGGTTTCCGTTGTTATCAACGTTCTGAGATTGTACCTCTGAGGTGTCAGGCATACCTATCGCACAGTAAACGACGTCCTCCTTTGTTGATCAGGCAAAGTGATCCTCACCCACTCTGCCATTCGGCAGCCTCCCTAGCAGGCTAGGGTGTACGGAGCGATCCCTCTGAGGTCATCAGGTAGATGCACAGATTCGAAGCACTGTGCTGGTGTGTTATGTAAGTGTATGTGTGTGTGTTCATTACTCGAAATCGGCCAGCAACCATCGAGCGTGGTGCCTCCTATAGAAGCTCCCAAGCGCAAGATGAACGCTGACTCATTTTCGAGTCTTCACAGAATCGGCTTCGACCTCCAAGGCACCTCGACATGAGGCCCCACCTTGGTACGATACCAGCTTTTTCTGAGGGGACCTACAGTTTAAGGTGTGTTCCGAATCACCGAAGCCCCGGTAGAAGTACATAGAAAAATTTCCATTGGTACCCGGCTCAGGGATCGAACCCTGGACCTCCTGCATGGAAGTCCGACGCGCTATCGTCTGAGCCACCGAGGCCTCTAAACGATGAGTTAATAACTCTTTTTTTTTACGCACAAACTTTGTTCAAGCATCATTTGTCGTACTAGCATAGTTTGACCGTCAAATTGATTTTTTGGATTCTTAACTATTTCTTGTGTGAAGAAAATGGGAATTTTCGATTTTTCAAGAAAATTCGAAAAGTCGTTATGATAATTTTGTAGGGCGTGCAAAAAGAAACACTTTTCTTTTCTTGACTTTTTTTCGTATCGTGCGTTGTTTGGCTGAAAATGTGAATTTTTCGTTTCTTCTTTTGGATTTTGAAAATGCTGTAACTCGGAAAATTTTCATTTCTTCGGAAAATGTCATTGGAATAAATTGTTTGAATTTACAATGATTATAAGCGGCCGTACATATGATTTTCAAATTTTGAAAAAAATGGTCTAAAAAATTTTCGAAATGCTCTCACTTTTTGAATTTTTATCCCAAATAGCTGGCTAATGAACTTGACCTTTAGTTTAGGAGAGTTAAAGAGTATACCAAAGGCTAATCCAATCGGTCAATTATTTCGAAAGTTATCGTGTTCACAGACATACCTACATACATACATACATACATACATACATACATCCATGCATACAGGCAGACACATTCGTAGAAACCTGTTTTTTGGGTTCAGGGGGTCTCAAAACGTGGACATTTGACAAAAACTGGGGGGGGGGGGGGCAAATTTTACACAAATCTAATACCTTCTCTAGATGAGAATGTAAAAATGCAAATTTTTTCATCATGAAAATTAAATGATTGATTCTCGAATTTGTGGAAAAATGTTCAATATGAAATATTTGCTTTTCAAATTAATGATCACTCAAAACAAGACATACCAAAATTATAAGAAAATATAAAAAAACATGTATGGGTGAAAATTTCACCATGTATGCGTTGATTAAAAGTAGTATAACAATCACTAAAATAGTTACAAACATGAATTTTGAATTTTTTACCCTAAAACTAATAATTTTGAAATGTGTATAAACTATTTTCAATTTTAAAATAATATAAAATGAAGACACTCATGAATAAACTCTTTCATTCAATTTGAATTTAAAAAACGTAAAAATATTGTCTCAGTTTTACACGGAAACAATTTGTACTTGAGGAATTACTGAACTAGTTACGTTGTGGCGGATATGAGAAAAATTCGGTGAATTAACAATAACTGTTCTGTAACTCATTTCGAACTGTTGTGTCATAATTACAGAACTCATAATAAGTACTAAAAGTCGGTGCCGTAAAAGTTCAAAATGATTATTAAGAATATGTTGAAGAGAAACTACATCTGAGCTGTGAGAAACACGGTTCTCGGTCGCCTAAAATTACAGAACTCTACTGTGTTTTGAAATACGCGGACGTAGCGGCGCGGTACACATGTGTGTGTGTCAGCCATAGTTGCGATACGACATTACTGTTGCGTCAGTGTGTGGGTCCCGGCATCGCATCAGCGAGATTCAATACAGAATCACAAGTCAAAATTACAAAAACAAAAAATCAATGGAATCACCATGTACATTTCGCATTGGTCCCAGTTTTTTTTATATCTTAAAATAATTACTTTGAAAATTGGTCAACAATTGCTGTTGTGAGGTTTGAAAAATGTATACGACTTTGGTAACGAAGTTAACTCTCGGTATTCAACACAACATTGTATCTGAATTCGAAATATTTTTCAATTTAATTTTCTTGACAAAAAATCTCATTAATTAAAAATTTACTGAGAAAAGTGCTTCCTTAATGAGTTCTGTAAATTAGGTGACTTCCTAAAACCAAAAATGTATAATAGTTCGTTATTTTGACATCGTCGAAGCTTGAAAATGCTTGAACGTTTTAAATAATTTATTTAAATTGTTCTCAAACTTTCTGCACAAAATAAACAATTTTACTGATAGAATAAAAATAAAGTTATCGCATAGTAGATAAAGACTTAATTTTGTCAGTAATGTATGGAAGTGGTTTTGGAAGGAGTAGACTTATACAATTTCAATAAAATGTACATATAATTAACAGGGTGATTATATCAGGAATTGTTTTAATATTTGAATAACCCACATATCCCAGATTTTTTCCATTTTTCTTCTTGAGAGTTATATATGTATCTCGAAAAATATAAGAAACCCATATAGAATTAGTGAAATAGAATTAGTGAATAAAAATCTGATCAAATTCAATGAATTAAAGGTGAATTTAAAAGCCTTCAAATAGAATTTAAAAAATTGAAAATTTAAACAATCCATTGAATTCAGTGGTTTCTAAGGGGATTTGAAAGAATTTAAAAAAACTGGGAAATGGTGGTAGATCTGAATTTAATAATGTGGTTAACCCTTGGAATCTTCATTTTAATTTTTTCAAAGCAAAGTCACTAAAGTTTTATTTTTCTTTTAAAAAAGTGATTACGAAGTTTTTTGAGAAGAAAATAACTAAAAGTGACTTAAGTGACTTCAGTTCTAACTGATTTTTAAATTCAGTGTTTTTATACGCTACTTTCTAAAAATCATTTTAAATTCCCAAAAGTTAAATTTTTTGTGTTAAAATATTTTCAAAACCGGAAATTATATTTCAGTTCAAGTAAAATAATAATGCTTGTTGTCTTAATCTGTAAACTAAATTTTCTTCTGTTCAACACAAATATATTCTTTTTGCAACACCCACCTCTAAAGTTGACGTTTGCATGCATGTAGATGGTGCCTAAAGGACCTTATTTGAGCATACTGTGCGTGAAAAAATTTTCGCGCATGCGCAGTTTGAAAATCGCTTACTTTAGACACTAGTGAAAAAGCTGCGCATGCGCACATTCGAGATGAGGCACTTTAGACACTGGCGAAGATAACTTTAAACACTGGTGTTGGTATCTTCTTGAAATAATTTTACATTCAACTTTAACAAATGTTTTAATGATTGAAGTTTTGTTTTTAGGGTTTCGTACCCCCCCCCCCTTCCCCGGGGGAGGCAAAAAAGCATAAGCGCCAACATTTTTTTTCAATAATTTTTTTTCAATAATTTTTTTCCAAAAAATTTTTTTCAAGAATTTTTTTTTTTCAAAATTTTTGTTCACAAAATTTTTTTTTCGAAATTTTTTTTTCCCGAAAATTTTTTTCCTCAAAAATTTTTTTTTTCACGAAATTTTTTTGCACACAATTTTTTTCAGAACATTTTTTTTCGACAAATTTTTTTTTCAAATTTTTTTTCTAACATTGAAAAAAATTTTTTTTTATTCCTTTACTCGACTCTATGCAATATAAAATTAGTATTTTTCGTTACCACCTCCTAACAACTTTTTCGGACGGGCGTTGCAAAAAATAGCGTGTGATACACGTGCGCCTAGGTGATTAGTAACTCGTGTGATTGCATCATTCGCCTGCGGTTCGAAGCACTCGTCTGTGTTTTCGCACTCGCTTCGCTCGTGCGCTAACCATCGACTCATGCTTCGAGCCTCTGGCTTATGCTGCAAAATTCATACTCGCACACAATCACCTATTTTACGCACTTGTATCACAAATAACTATTTACAAGCCCATTACTGTAGAAAAAAATATTTGTACATTAAAAATGGATCCTGCTACACTGAACATTAATCAAAACTTTTATAATTAGATCGTCTCACATCTAAACGTTAAAAATTAAAACATCTAATACATGAATTATCATGATTACGTTTAAAATTAAACAATCTTTTAAAAGAATTCAATTTTTTTAATCTACAATTTCACCATTAAAAAGTGTGAAATTCTGCATTATAAAATCAGGGAGTCTAGCGACACGGGAAATCCGGGAATTTGCCTGGAATCTTGTGCATCTTGAAAAATACGGGAAAATAATGGAAATTCCTGAGCAGATCTGGGAAGTATGTGGTCACATATTTAGGTAGAAATTTTCATTTTCTGTGTGAAATTATTATTATAAAATTATACGATTCAATGGTAAAAGCGCGTGACAATTTGATCGTGATCGCTTCATTGCTCACCAACCAGAACCTGTGAAACCTTCCCTAGTAGCAAGATAACTGCAGACTGGCGCGAGCTGGGCGCCAGAAAAGGAAGAATCTGTTTGCAGCCTGGCGCCCGGCTCGTTCCGCTTTGGCGTGCTGTACTGGCACCAGAGTCTGGTGTAGCAGATCCTGGCCCAGATTTTTTTTTTTTTTTTTTTATACCATTAAGCCATTTCCCTTTCGGCGAGCCTTTAGGGGTCGGCGTGACAATACCCGATTCGGGCAGTGTGTCTAGGTGGATAGTTTCTTGTAGTAACTAACTACAAGTGTGGGCTCACCACACCCACGACTGCCAACAGCAACGCAGTAGTATTATTCCCGAACGGTCACCCATCCAAGTACTAACCGCGCCCAACACTGCTTAACTTCAGTGATCTAACGGGAACTGGTGTTTCCAGCGTGGTATGGCCGTTGCCATATTGGTTATGATTGGTTATGATATATACCAGACAAAATTGAAATAACGTAAAATTGTTCTAAATAGGTTTCCGTAATAGTTTTACACTATATTTGAGCCCTTTCTGGGAGAATATACTGTGGAGACGTCACAACATTCCAGGAGACACACTGAAATATTAAAAACATAACATGTTGTCGTATAAGCTTGCATGCTTGCATGCTTGCATGTTTGTTCATTCTTGTGAATCGTTCAAAATTCCGATTGCTAGATTTTCAATTTCATTATTTATATTAATTACTAGTGTTCAAACTAAATACCACAATCTGATTCCTTTATCTACCAGATTCTGTTTTTCGTCTGGTCTGATCTTTTCTCCCGCCAGTCTGGTCGACTAGGGGGAGCAGATGCTGAGGCAGACTCTGGCCTTTGTCATACAAGGCAGACGTTGCTACTGGGGTTTGAAATTTACTAACCAAAACCAGGAGCAGGTAATCAATCTGTCTACTGATGCCAGAATAAAAGTGAAAGATTTTTTTGACTTTTCATAGTAAATTCCTGATCGTATTATCGTCCTGAGTTTTGAATTATAAACTATTGGCATTTAAGCTTAAAATTGTTTTTATTTAAACGCTGAATACTTTATGCGTATAAAATGGAAGCTCTCAATATTATTCAATGGAATAATTTTCAATGAAATAACATATAAATCCACGTTTTTATTTTCCATGCCCTAAATGGAAGAATGAATCAATACATTTCAAAATTTTGAAAATTATATAATTTTGAAGCAATTTTTTATTAGAAACATTAAAACCTAAACATTTTTCAATTGATGGTTTCAAATAAAATGTTCAATTTGAAGTCGTTTGCAATAAATAATTGGTCAGTTGTTCTTTATAAATTAAAAATTTCACTTGCAGTTTCAAAACTCAGCAAAATGAAACAATTAAAATTCTTACCTTAAAAGGTTAAACTTTGCACTCAACGATTCAAGACTTTATATTTGAAACAATTCAGTTTCAAATTGTTTAATTTTGAATATTTGATTCATAATTGCTTATTTTAAATAAACAATCCAATACTGCTAAATATTTTAAAAATGCCTTTTTTAATTAAAAAATTTCAATTCGCAATGGGTTAAAAATGGAATATTTACAACTGGAACAATATTTGAACGCGTATAATTTGAAATTGAATAAAAGAGTTTAATTATGAGTCTATTCACTTTAAATTATTTGAAAACTGAAAATAGTTTATAAAGTTTCAATCGAACGTTTACACTTGTTTAACTACTAAATTTGCCGCTTTCCGGTTTTCCGGGTTAAAAAAAATCCTGGAGATTTATCGGTCTAGCGGCTACTACATTTTAAAGTTATTAGTTTTATTATAGATTAGCAGTTCGAACTCGAAAGTTCATTGCCTCATCTACCCGAAACCGCCACACATCTCTATCCTGTGCATCCTCCATCCAGTTTAAGTAATCATGTCCTAGTTCTTTTAGATCATCCCTTACATTTTTCTCCCATCTGTTTCTCGGTCTGCCTAGGGGTCTCTTACCAATCAGTCTCCCTCTTAAAACTTGCACCACTGTTCTTTCCTTTCCCATTCTTGCTACATGACCCGCCCATCTTAATTTACGCGCTTCCATTAATCTATTAATATTTGCTGACCCGTAGAGAGCATTATGTATTATGCAGTTTTCTCCATTCACCTGTCTCTTCGTACCTTTTTGGACCATAGATTTTTCTAAGTACTTTATTCTCAAAAACTCTAAACCTATTCTCCTCCCCTTTCGTCAGCGCCCACGTTTCACACCCGTACATGACGACCGGCATTATTATCGTTTTGTAAATTCTTACTTTGATGTTTCTAGATAGCGATCGCGATTTTAGTAGCTTGTTTGCTGCATAATAGCACCCATTGCCAGCGTGCAGCCGCGCGTTGATTTCCGTTTTAATCTTATTTTCGCTAGTTATGATAGACCCGAGGTATTTAAACTCGCTAACCCTTTCAAATTTCATATTTCCAGCCATTAGATCCCCGTCTTGATTACTTTGTTCGGATCTGCCGACGGTCATATATTTTGTCTTCGATTCGCTAACTTCCAAGCCAATATCTTTGGCTTTTGTGATCAAGATTTCTGCATTTTCAGCTACCGTTTCTTTATCATCCCCTAGTAAGTCGAGATCATCCGCATATCCAAGAATTTGTATTACCCCATTGAGGGTAGCACCGGTCGGATTCGCCTGCACTTGCCTAACCACGTATTCCAAAACTAAGTTAAAAAGGACGCACGAAAGTGCGTCGCCCTGTTTCAGGCCATCGCGGATCGAAAACTCTTCAGATAAACTACCGTTTACGCGTATTCTACCCCTACTGCCGCTTAAGCAAATTTCGATAAGTCTAAACAATTTTCTTGGTACACCCAAGAACTCTAGGATCCAGTAGCTGATGCACTACTTCTTTAAATTCCCATTTTTTTTCTAGCAGTTGCCTAATTGTAAACATTTGATCGCTTGTAGATCGGTTTCGGCGGAATCCACACTGATAATCCCCTATGATTTCCTCGGCAAAAGGAGTCAGTCTACTTAGGATTACATTAGACAGGATCTTGTAGCACGAAGGTACAAGTGAAATTCCCCGATAATTGTTACAGTCAGTTTTATCGCCTTTTTTAAAGATGGGAATAACGATAGAGGTATTCCATTCTTCAGGTATGCGTTCTGTTTTCCAAACTGCGCGTATTAATTTAAAAATTTGTCTTGTGAGGTAAGGGCCTCCATTTTTTATCAGTTCTGACGGTAGGTCGTCAATGCCCGCGGCTTTGTTATTTTTCAACTTCTTTACAGCCATTTCTATTTCTATATACGCAGGATCATCAAGTAATAGATCAGCAGTGTGGATTTCGCCGAGATTACCTTCAACGGGGGCTTCGCGTACATTTAATAGTTTCTCGAAATAGTCTTTCCATAAATTCAGTCTCTCTGTCACATCGGCTACTAGATTGCCATTTTCGTCCCTCATTACTTCCGTTCTACTTTGAAAGCCTTTCCTTATAAAATTCATTCCCCTGTACATCTCGCGCGGGTTATTCTGTTTATTATGCGTTTCTATTGCTAGTATTTTACTCTCTTCCCACTCCCTTTTCTTGGATCTATAAAGCCTTCTTGTACTTTTACTAATCTCGAGATACTTCTTATGTGTTTGATCGCACTTATTTTGTAAACTGCTTAGTCTGGCCTTCCGACGTTTTTCAAACCAGAGTTTGCACTCTTCGTCAAACCATGGTTTGCTTTTTGTTACTTTCTTTAAACCTATCGTAAGCTTCGCGGCTGTCTTTACCGCCTTTTTTATATTGCTCCACAGGGTTTCCGGATCCTCTTCGTAATTATTGTTATCGTCTCCCTGTTCTTGGAGAGCGTCAAAGCTATTAGAAATCTCAACTTGATAATTTAATGTTTCTGTTGCTGTTTTGAACTTATCTATATTGAAACGAACTGTTGGCTCTGTGCGGCTTGTTTTCTTAGTTATCGATAGCCTAGATCTCATTTTTACTATCACGAGGAAATGGTCTGAATTTAAATCCGCTCCCCTATACGATCTTATATCGAGAATGTTTGTATGACGTCTTCTGTCAATTAGAACGTGATCAATCTGATTGTGGGTGTTACCATCTGGTGATCTCCAGGTGGCCTTATGTATATTTTTATGCTTGAAATATGTACTTTTGACAACGAGGTTCTTTGAAGCTGCAAAGTTTATTACTCTAGTTCCATTGTCGTTACTGACGTCATGCAAAATTTCTGATCCTATTGTAGGCCTATACATCGGTTCTTTTCCAATTTTCGCGTTGAAATCTCCCAATACTATTTTTGCGTCAAAAGTTGAGAACTTGTCAAAAACCTGCTCGATTGTTTCGTAAAAGAGATCTTTAGTGTCTTCGTCTTTGTCCTCGGTGGGGCAGTGCACATTAATTAATACCTGTTTGCTGAAAATACCCTTCAGTACAGTGTATGATAACCGATCGTTAATGAATTGCATGTCGATAACCGCTCGCGAGATTCGTTTATTAATAAGAAAACCGGTCAAAGTGAACCCCCAAAGTGAAAAGTATAGTTATCCTTAGAAATTGACCCGAAATCTCCCGGCCAGCAGGTTTCTTGAAGTGCTATTAAGTCAGTTCTGTATTCATTTGCTATCTCAATGAGTTCGCTAAATCCGCCAGTATATAGACTACGCGCGTTTAGAGTTCCCACCCTTAGATCTTTAACTGTAGTTTTTTGTTTTTGCAAGTTAGCCATAGTAGTTTCAAGATAATCCGCACGTTAGGATCCTATTCCGATCGTAGGTGAGTCCACTGTCCCAGGAGTGATAACCCCCATACCTCCCTAGGTCTAAGTATGGGAGCTTTCCGACTCTGACAAGGACCATGTCAACTTGTCGTCAGACACATTACAGTTTCATCCTCGTATCCTAACGTCCCCCTGCAAGGCAGCGCGCCTACTGGCATCAGTACCCCTTTGGCCCTATACAGGCGAATCATTCCACATATCCCTTGCGGGCAGTGTCATCGCTGCGGTGTTCAATGGGCAGCAGGATTTTTCCCTTACAAGATTTTTAGTTTTGGTTCGGGTAGTGTTTCTAGGAGGATACACGCTGCACCTCGGCCTGTCAGAACCCACCCATTGCGTATGAACGTGAATGGGTGGGTCCTCCCAAGCCATGGTCATCGTGTTTTCTACCAGTGCTAGGCCAACATCTTAGGCTGGGCTCACCACACCCACGACTGGTTCCTATCGGCTGTCCGCGGCTGCTTATTCTTGTATTCGCAGCTAACCTGAGGGGCAGTTCAGCCTAACGGGCCGTTCCTCTATCCGCAACCCGAGGACGCGCTGCGTAGTGGTGAAAGTTATTAGTTTTAGGGTAAAAAATTGAAAACTCAAAAGGTCGGAAAAATAAATTTTTCCCAAAATTTTTTTCATATTTTTGTAAACATCAAAGTATATATTTGTTCTGGCAAAGTTTTAATTAGAAGTTTTTTTCCAAGTTTAACTTTTTATTCATGTCAGTATTTACTTCAGTCATTGTTACACTATTTTTAATCTACGCATATATTTACGCTGAAAACACCAGTTCCCGTTAGATCACTGAAGTTAAGCAGTGTTGGGTGCGGTTAGTACTTGGATGGGTGACCGTTCGGGAATACTGCGTGTTGTTGACCCGTCGTGGGTGTGGTGGACCCACACTGGTAGTATTTATCCACCTAGAAACACTACCCGAATTGGGTAGTGAGGCAATGAACTTTCGAGTTCGAAATGCTAATCAATTTTTTATTTTTTATTTTTTTAACATTTTCTTATAATTTTTGTATGTTTTATTTTGAGCGATATGGTAAAAGATACAACATTTCGACATCAAATATTTAATACTAAGTTCAAATATTTTTGACCATAAATGTTGACCAAAAATTTTGGGTCAGGCACTGGTCGTTTCTCACAAGCGGTGAGTATTTTCTTGGGTTATAAGGACCACTTCGGCCAATATCCACACCGTGCGATACTCTGCGTTAGGGAAGTGCGTTGCGTGCACTGTACTACGAGGGCGGTTCGATAAGTACTTAGCCTATTAAAGGAAAACGAAAATTTTGGAAAAGTGGCGATTTATTTTTCAACTTAGTCTCCTCTTAGCTCGATACACTTGACCCAGCGATGCTCCAACTTCTTTAACCCATCTGAAAAATACGTTTTCTGGAGGTCTGCAAAGTAGGCCTCTGTGGCGGCGATAACCTCCTCATTCGACTGAAATTTCTGCCCGGCGAGTGATTTTTTCAAGTTTGGAAACAAAAAGAAGTCGCACGATGCCAAATCATGGTCTCTGGTGTGTACCAGTGGATCCATGTTTTGTTGACGGTCACGAAACGACGCAGAAACTCACTGCTCTGAAATGGTCTCACGGTTGCGCTTGTGGTCCGGAGTCAGCAAACGCGGCACCCATCGCGCCGACTGCTTTCTCATGCCCAAAATTTCATGGAGGATATGACCCACGCGGTCTTTTGAGATGCTTAATGTCTTAGCTATCTCGCGCACCTTTAATCGGCGGTCTGCCAATACGAGATCGTGGATTTTTGTCACGTTATCCTTCGTGGTAGCCGTTTTCGGGGCACCTGGGCGCGGCTCATCAAAAACCGACGTGCGACGACGTTGAAACTCGTTGAACCAATTTTTGACGGTCCCCATCGAAGGAGAAGAGTCACCGTAGACAGCATCCAAGCGCTCTTTGATTTCGCTGCGCGATTTCCCTTCCAAAAACAAGAATCGAATCGTCGGCCGATATTGCTCTTTCTCCATTTTTCTAAAATCTG
>CAKNXH010064020.1:306186-344240 GCA_932178445.1 Andricus quercusramuli | reverse complement strand
CATTACTTTAGCATTACTTTACCGTTACGCTGTAGCGTAATGTTTGCGTTCGGCCGGTCCGCCAGGGTATGCGCGCGATTTTTACAGCCGCTGGCGCTGGAGTGTACATTTTCTCTGGAATTTTGGAGTGGATACTTTAGCCTTAAGTTGGGCATAACTTTTGCGCGCACTGCGATATTAACTTTATCCATGGTGAACTTCTTCGCCCCAACATACTGCTTAATTTCCGTGAGCATAGAAGAGTATTCTTCAAGTATTCTTGCCCTGCCGATGAAACAGCACTGAAACGGCACTGGCGAACCAGTGCGGTTTCAGTGACTGTTTTTGCTGATTTCGGCACCTAAACGGCACTGAGGGTGATGCGACGGTCATATAATGGTTCTATTGTATTCGTCACGTACCGGACAGGCAGAGTGGTTTACAGTAGTTGGCCGCCGCCAACCCGAATCCCTTTTTAAAATTTTCAATTTTAAACTTTTCAAACAAAAAGTTAGATATCTAAAATCATCTGAACTTGTAGATTCTGAATTTCTAACTATCGCAGAGATAATTACAAAATTTTACAAATTTTACTTTATAATTTTCAATCCCTTTCAGCTGGTCTACTTGGTAGCCTATTCGCAGGTATAAAGGGAACTTCTGCAGGCATTTAAAACTGAAATCTGAGTAGCATTAAACGAGCAGCACTGAAACAGCACTGGACAGTGCCGTTTGAGTGCCGTTTCAGTGCTGTTTAATCGGCAGGGTGGAGTAAAGTACGATGATGGAGTGGACATTTTTTCGCCAAATTCGAAATTTTCGATATTTGAATGTGTGATACTTCGATAATTTTAGGAGCAAATCTTTTTTCTTTATATGGTGTCTACTGGCCAACAAAATCTAAGAAAGAATTGAAAGGTTTTTGACCTGGGTAGTTGCGCGCACTTTCCACAACTACAGACCTTGGAGCGGACATTTGAATTGTAAAAGCGGTGATACGACTTTAAAATTGTCTTGCTGAGTTATAAATCGAAGCACATGTTAAATTCCGTGAAATTTCAGTAGCCTATACTCTACTGAACTAGCATGATTTTTCTTAGAATTTTCAAACATTACGCGGAAAAGCTTTGAGCATGCAAAGCATTCCATTTGTAGCTGGTGACAAATATTACACAGGTATATTTTTGGGATTTTTTCCAACTATTATATGTTGTATTTTCTTAGGAGGGTTTCTGTTATCACTTTAAGCTTTCGTTTCTATTTCAGCAAGTCTGTCTGTAAATTTTCATGCAATACAACTTGTATTTTAAGTGTTGCTTTGCGGATGATATCACGATGACAGAAAAATGACACTTTCGTGGAAACGCCCATGGGCATATCCACGTAACGTGCCATTTTCTCTAAAAAAAAGTCAAAAACAAATCTTAAGGCACACATTTCAAACTACTTTCCTACGTTCTACATACATGTAGAAACGCTTTTTTTAGCTTGTTCAATATCTTTGCGCATGCGCGCAGTTTGCACAAAATATTGAAATTAATAAATCCATAAAATCAATTTAATTAATGATATTTTTTGAATGGAAGGTGAAAGAGGGTTGTTTTTTCTTTTTTAATGCTCAGGATACTTTTTAGTAGAGTGTGAATTACCATCTTCTTGATTAAGGATGTACTGTGTGTTTTTTTTAACTTGAGACATCGAAATATCTCAAAAAATACGCATCCTATGACAAAAATATCCGCAATAAAAACTTTTCATTTTCGAGGGGGAAAAGCGACTTTGAACAAATTTACCCCACCCCACCCTCAGGAAGCAGGAGGGGGGGGGGGGTAACTTTGTAATTTCAATTGGGAACCCCAATTTGTTATCACAGATTCAGATTCTCCTTTATGAAATACGTGATATGACTTTAAAATTGTCTTGCTGAGTTATGAATCGAAGCACAATGTGAAATCCATGAAATTTCAGTAGCCTATACTCTACTGAACTAGCATGATTTTTCTCAGAATTTTCAAATATTGCGCGGAAAAGCTGCGAGCATGCAAAGCATTCAATTCGTAGCTGGTGACAAATATTACACAGGTATATTTTTGGGATTTTTTCCAACTATTATATGTTGTATCTTTTTAGGAGGGATTCTGTAATGACTGTAAGCTTTCGTTTCTATTTCAGGGAGTCTGTATGGAAATTTTTATGCAATACAACTTGTATCTTTAGTGTTGGTTTGCGTATAATATCAGGGTGACAGAAAAATGACACTTTTCGTGGAAACGCCCATATCAGCAGTTACATATCGTACGGGAATGGTTTTTATAATTGTTTTCTACTATTAAACAGGTTTTTAAGACACGTACGATAATGACATTTTTCTTGACAAAACGCGCTTTTGATTTTCAATATCGGATTCATGAAAAACGTTAATATTTTAAGCATTTTAAACGATACGATTAATATTACCTAAGTGTAACTACAATATTTTGTTAGAAACAGAAGCGTATTGTAATGATGATTAAAATGAAAAAATCGAGCGACAGACTTAAAGGTTTTTACAATATTATTTATTTGACTTGAAAAATGTGCATACATTAAATTTTGGATCCTCTGACATTTACAAACTTGATATATTAGGCGTTTTTTAGGCTACTGTCAAAAACAAAGGAGAAAATTAGTATATTCGGGTACAAAGTGAGATTGAGACTCCGTACGGCAATGATGTTTGGTGTATTCTTATATTAAATTAAAGTAAATAGGATCGAATTCAATTTGACAATTACCCTTATACCTTTCCGAACAACTTTACCGCTGAATGTTTTTTATTACTCAAAGTTCGCTCAAATCCTCATTAGCATATACTCTCTAAATCCGAATTAGTAGACATTTTACCAATTCAATAAGTAGCATTGTATCTGACTGTTAAATTAGTAATTTTATCACTTTCTACTAAATGAAATGTTAAGATTTATGTTACTAAATGAATTAGTGAGGGTATTCTACTAATCTGCTTAGTAGTATCAACTTACCAATTCGAAGAGTAGAAAGGAATTGCTACGGAAACATATTTTAACAATTTTTAAATACTTTCTGCTGTTCTTCGAGATTTAATTAAAAAAGGTTAATGTTTTGTCAATACACCATCTATTTCTCCAATGCAGCCCAAATGTGAACTCGTGAAATAATGTGGAATAGCTATAGCTGTTGTTCGTTCCCAAAATGTTCCGGAGTTTGTGAATAAGTGGATTCTGATGGCAAAGAGTGGGTTATAACTGCATTTGATTTCAAGGTGAATCGTTTATCTTAGATTCTTTAAAATGGGTACGTTTTTGTTTAATATTAGTAAGTAGGTAAATAGTTTAAAGGGAACTGTGAAAGTTTCGTTGAAGAAAGTTAGGTTAACTAAAATTTATTTTCAGAAAAATTCAAGACCTTCGAGGAATACAGTGTGCAGCAATTGACTAAAATACTTGAAACCCTCTTAGATTTAGACACTGTAACGAAACTGGAAGGTATTAAAAGCAAATATTCACTTATTCATATATTTTTTTCTAAAATTTGCAAGTAAGTCAAGAAGCTAACCTTCATAAGAGTGCACTGGAGTTGTCCAAATGTCCGAATTTAAATTATTATTACATATTCCATTTATATGAATGATATGACTGATTGTTATCTTTGTACAATAAGTTTTTTCTTATAGTCAAAACGGCTTTTGAATTTTTAATAATAAAGAGCAAATTAATAAAGTATGCCTCTAGCCTCGGAGAACTCGGTCGGGAAATTCTAAATTTCTATAAGTGCTGCCTTAAAAATGTTTCTGCAAACAGGGTAAAAGTTGAATAATAGTCTTATTTCAAACAATTCTGTTATTCGTAACAACAAGTGAATGTAAAATTATTTGTTTTAATCAATTTTCTAGTTTCTATCGAAAATTGAAAATTATGTACGTTTTATAAATAATTAGTAATTTCCAGTCAACATGATTTTTTTAAACATAATGTTGATAACAGACTATGTTACATGAAAGTCGATGTACCATATCGTAATCAACTAACAGTTTGAGAAAGGCTCTATTTTTGCATCTCTAACTTACAGAAAACTTACTCAACATACATCAAAAGATACGGAGATGTTCAAAATTTTTTTTAAATCAATTCACAACTTCTGAGTCGGATTTTCGGGTTAAAAATTTTCATTTAATTGTTTTTACGGATAAAGAGGTTGTTTTAAAGAAGATTTTAAAGTATTTTTTTCATGTTTTAAACTTATGCTTTTGAGGCAGCACTTATAATTATCAGATATATTTTAACTAATGCACAAACATTATTATTTAACCTTAATTTTAAACAGGATCTAACACTCTTTTGTCTTCAGAAAATTCTTCTTTGAACCACCTTACTGTTAAACTGCGGATACGTTAAAATAAAAGTATCTACATACGTTGAAGCGTGAAAATTTTAATTTAGTTTATTCAATTTTTTAATGAAAATGTATCTATTATAGTTTTGTTTGAAAATTGATCGTTTTTAGTTCAGAATTAAAATATTCATCTTCTTCATTGTAAATTCAAAAGCTTGTTTGCAATTTTTTCTCTCCCTTGACTGAAAAATCTTTTTAAGTTGAAAATTCAACTCATGTTGAAAAGTAGTTTTTTTGTCGAATTCAACTGTTTCTGATTGAAAATAAATTTTTGTTTATGTCAACTAGTACATTTTTAGTTCAGAATTAATTAGCAAGATTCATCATTTTAATTAAAAATGTATCTCTTCGGTTAAAAAGTGAGCTATTTTGTTGAAAATTCGTTTTTACTTTAACAGAAAATTAATTCTTATTGAAACTGAAAATGTAATTATTCCAGTCGAATATTCCAACATTTTATTTAAAAATCCATCTCTTTAGTTTAACATAATACAAAATTTTAAATGAAATCATTCAATTTCAGGTGGAAAAATTATAATTTTTAGTTGAAAATTCCACTATTTCAGTCAATGGTTCACCATTTTAGCTGGAAAGTCAACACTTTGGCTAAAAATTTGCTTTTTTTCTGGAAAATTAATTGTTTAAACTGAAAATTCAACTATTTGGTTGAAAGTTGGTCTTTTTCAGTTGAGATTTCTTCTATTTTCTTCAAAAGACATATTTTTTGTATAAAATCATTCTTTATGTTTCTAAATTAATCTTGTTGATTGAAACGTTATCTTTTTGGTAGAAAATGTAAGTATTCCAGTTCGGTATTCATAATTTTAGTTGAAATCTCATCTTTTTGATTGAAGATAAAAACTACTTGGTTAAAAGTTACACTTTTGTTAAAAATTAATTTATTTCAGTAAAAGATTCATCATTTTAGTTCAAACAGTTTTTTTCTCTGGAAAATTAATTTGTTATGTTCAAATTTAACTATTCCATTTTTGGTCGAAAGCCGATCTTTTTTAGTTCAAAATTCAACTGTTAATAATTATTTGATTATTCAATTATTTAATGGTGCCAATATATTTGAGAATATCTTGTAATATAATTTGTTGAAGATTCCTAAATTTAAAATATTAATTACATCCCCAGAAACTGGAAAAAAATTTTATAATAAACTCGCGAAACTGTGGACTTATTTTGAGTCGATTAAAAGAAAAATAAATATTTGAATGGCTCCGTACTATAAAAAATTATTTTAAAAAAACTTGACCTATCTGGATAGAACTTTAAAATGTCAGGGAATCTTTTTTTAGGTATTATATCTTCATTTGGCTATACTGTCATAATAATTAACCATGATATACTAATTAAAAGTATGTAATAAAAATTGTGTATTCTAGGATGCTAGTAACGTGTCTAAGGAAGTAGAGGGTATCCGGAATCAATCAATCAATCAATCAATCAATCAATCAATTATATTTTAATAGTTTCAAAGGAAAAACAGATACGACTTCGCAGTTGTTTTTGTCTTGTAAAACCTTTTAAGATTATTAATATTCTAGTTTTAATTATTACAATAACATATTTTCAATTTGGATTGAACTAACTTGTTTTTTAATCGGACCTAATCCGACTTTAATAATTTAATAATATATTTAAATAAAATTCTTTCCGTTGAAAAAACAGTTTTCAAATTTACTTGAGACTACCCTTTCAAATAGTAACCAGCAATACATTTACCAATTCATTTAGTAGTTGCATTACCAATTCCTTTTAGTAGATATAGTTACTAATTCATTTAGTCAGTTATTCTTACTCATTGAATTGTTAGATTCTTACTAATTACCAGTAAACGAATCGGCGCTATTTGAATTAGTAGAAAACTACTACCAATTAGTAGTTTTCTACTAATTCAGATTTACAGAGTAAAGATAAGAATGCATGATTTATGCAATTCCTTAAGTAAAAATGTCTAACTTATGTTTAAACAAAAATGTTCGTATGCTATTTACCTTAACATTCGTAGAACATCATATAAAATATTTTCTATATGCTTCATAAAAAAGGCTGAATTAACGCGAGTTGTGAGGCTGAAATCAGGTGGTTACATAAGGGCCATATTTTTATCAAGATCTGAGTTGTCGAACTTCCCAAACAATAGGGTCATCCACAAATTTTTTGTTTGCCTTATAGTTAAGCTTTTTATAAAGTTTGACTTCCGAAGAATTTAAATCTGAAATTAAAACTTATTTTTCTGTATTTAACAATTCATAATAATTTATAAAAAAGTGACAAAATATCAACCAGATGAAACACTTTATGTGACGTCACGCGCTGTCAAAGCTGAAGAAAATACATGGTCAGTTTGATAACAAAAAAGAGCATTAACTTGTTAAACATAAATATTTACATAACATGTTCTTCAGAAAAGTTGAAGTAGACAATTTTCCTGCAGCATCAACATTCCAACCAAAATAAGCACAATTTTATTTTTCCTCGGGTTTTAACGTAATTTTTAATTTTTTATGTTAAAAATTTACTGAATAAAAAAATGATACAGGAAATTGTTTTCGTAAATCACTTTCCTAGCCGACGCTCTATTTTTACTTAAGAAAACCCTAAATTATGAGAGCAGTACTGCATGCATTAAAAAATAAATAAAACCCAGGAAAATGCAAAAACTCGATTTTAAGGATTTTGAGAAAATAAATTTCTCCTGTCCGCAAAAATAATGTAGGAGGCATAAAACTTACAGGATATCCTCCTTATAAATGAAAAAATATAGTGAAAAATTGGCAGAAAATAAATCGACTTTTTATATTTTCAAACAAGTCGTCGCCATTTTTTCAATTTTGAACTTTAAAAAATTTGCCGACAGATTTTGCAGGAGAACGGTAAACACCATCAGAATCCAAAAGGATATTTATAACATCAAAATTAGGTCAAAAACTACATGAAATGAGAGAAAAAAATGGCATTTGTTTTAAGTGGACTTCAAAATTCAAATATTCGTAACATCGTGGTTTTTTTTTTATTCTCAATACGAAAGAATATGTGACACCTAATTTTCTTTAAAAAAGAACATATTTCACTGCCAAAAGATTCTGCAACTTTACGTGTGAGCTGTGATTGTAAAACCTGCCTGATTTGGAATGGATTCGGCGTTATTATTAATATTATTACGTTATTAATATTATTAAGATGCCACCGGGATGAGCCAGATGTGCAGTTTTAGGTCTGTCCGATTTTTTTTACCGAATATTGCGTAGAATGTTGTGCTGGCTACAAAAACTTGGCCCTGGTCAGGAAACCATTTGCGGAAAACATTTTTTACGAAAAAAAAAGTTTCCCGTCTCATTTTTTGATTCTGTTGATTGTTGACATAAAAAGTTCATAATTGCGTTGAAAAATGAGAAAAATTAAACTGTGCTTATTTATTTATTTGAATTTTGATTTCACAGCAAGAAGATTCTAACAAAAGTTGGACTACTCCTAAAGAAGAGCATTTTTTCTAAGAGAACGTTTTTACATTCTCATCAGAGATGGTGTTATATCATAATATTATAGTAATAATTAACGATTTAATGTATTAAATTAACATTATTTACATATTTATATATTTGATATAATTAATATTACTATATTAATTAAAATAATAACATTATAATAATATATAATATATATATATATGTATATATATATATATATATATATATATAGAAATATATATATATATATATATTTCGGTTTCGGTTTCGATTCCTTTGGAATAGAACAAAAGGGCCTATGAGAAAGCCACCGAACGCGTCCTCGGGTTGCGGATAGAGGGTCCCTCTACCAAGGGTTTCTGCTGAATATGGTTGCAATAATTAATAAGCAGTCGCGGACAATTGTCCAGGGATGGTCCCGAAGGAATAACCTCTCAGCGAAGGCGTAAGAACCGTGCCGAAAGCTGAATGGCACCTGGGTGAGGTGTCTTCAACGGTGACTCTGGGATACCGGGCGAACTCTCAGAGTATCAGCCTTATCCTTGCACGCCGGGCTCTACAAGCATGGACGAACCCTTTCCCTAGCTGCTCGTGGGAACAACAATGAAACCACCAAGACAACAAAATGTTGTAGATGCGGTTCAAAACGATCGAACGCGCAGAGCACCCGACAATGGGTCGGCAAACAATGCCGATCATCCTAGGGTTCTGGGTGCTGAAAATAATTTAGGTGGAAACACGACGAAGAACCGGCGAAACGCCCACATTAAGTGGACGGATCAACTTAAGAATGACGTGCTAGACTGCTACGATGCCAGCATTATCCCTGTTCGCGGAGGCTTCATGGCGCGTATGCACACTATGTGGTGCCAGAAACACCCAGAGCTTCAGCACGTTTCGCATGAGTCTTTGCGAAATCAAGCCGACTACCTCCGGAAAAATGGATATGTACGCGGAGCGCTTCCCCAACCGCTGCTTGATCAAGCTGCAGCCGAAGATGAAGCGACATTAAGACCAACCGCAGAAAGTAGGCACCTTCTGAAAGATGATTGCAATTTCAGTACAAGGAGGAACATCAACATCCAAGTTCCTCTTAAGCCCCAAGATCTGGCTGAAATGGATGCCTCCGTTCTTGGAGATTTCTCGCAAGAGTCCGATCTCTGGACAATCGATTGCTCAGTTTATGGTGCTGCGAGAACTTTGGCTGATTCAAATCGAAGGCTAAAACCGACGATGGATCAAAAGACCAACAGACGCTTGCATCAACTGAACAAGAAAATTGGATGGGCAAGACAGAATGCGTCCCGTGTTCAATGTGTGATTGACTACATAACATCTGGTTGACCGTTTATGGAAAGGGTTCGAAAGTTCGCCCAACAACTAAGGATTTTGAATCACACACTAAACAAGTCAAAGCTGCTGATAATCAAGCAGCATATTGTTGACAAAATAAGGCTGTTATCTGATGGAAGGAGGAGAATACAGAAGATGGAGAGATGAATCAGGGAGAATCAACAGTTTCTCGCTGACCCATCGCGCCTCTTCAGCGATATCCCTGTTTCTGTAAAAAATCCACCCAAGCCCAAGGAGGTAGACACTTTTTGGAAAGAGGTATACAAAATCCAGAAAACACTGGAGTTGAAAGAAGATACTGACAATATCATCCGCTTCAAGGAGTTTTGCGACAACCTTATAAAATCTGAGGAGGAATGTCCATCAGTTACTGCCGAAGAGGTGAAAAAAGCAGTTAGAGGCACGAAGAACTCTTCCGCTGCTGGAACAGATTGTATCAAGAACTTTTGGTGGAAGAAGTTTACTTTTATACACCAACATTTGGCCCGCATATTCACCTCAAATTTAAAGTCGGAGACGCCCATTCCGTAGTGGCTGGTGTTAGGACGCACTATACTCCTGCCGAAAAGAGGCAATTTGTTCAACCCAGAGAATTACAGGCCAATAACTTGTTTGAACACACTGTATAAGATCTTTACAGCTGTCCTAAACAGGATTGTGCGAC
This sequence comes from Andricus quercusramuli, assembly GCA_932178445.1. Lineage (NCBI taxonomy): Eukaryota > Metazoa > Arthropoda > Insecta > Hymenoptera > Cynipidae > Andricus > Andricus quercusramuli. The sequence goes on along the minus strand of CAKNXH010064020.1, from coordinate 334,355 downwards.
GAATTGAGCCTGTATGGCGAGAGATGTACGAACAACGTGGCTCGAAAAAAGGTGAAGCAGGCTGTCGAGAGAACCTGCTAATTGACAGGTGTGTCTGTAAAGACGCTGCAGCCCATCAGCGCGTCCTGTCAATGGCTTGGATTGACTACCGGAAAGGTTTCGATTCAACCTCTCATAGACTTATCATCTGTCTGTTGGAAAGCTTGAAGGTACATCCACACATAGTGAGATGTATAGACAGATTGATGCCTTTTTGGAAAACTAGATTTACTATCTCATCTAGAAATTATCTTCTGATAACGAACAACGTCACCTTCCAGAGGGGCGTCTTTCAAGGTGATACCATGAGCCCTTTGCTTTTTTGCATCACACTTCTGCCTCTATCTCTCGCACTACGAAATTCTCCTGGATACCGCTGTGGTGACACTAATCAGCGCGAGGATAAGGTCACTCATGTATTTTATATGGATGACCTGAAGATCTATGCCTCTGGTAAAAGGAAACTGCAATCTGCTATGAATATCGTCAAGAACTACACAGGAGAGATTGGAATGGACTTTGGTTTGGACAAGTGTGCCAAAATTCATCTGAAGAAAGGAAAGATTACTGGCGTTCCCAAGCACCCTGAGCTTGTGAATAGAAGCGTTATTAGACATCTTAACACTGGAGACACCTATACATAACTGGGTGTGCCTCAAAGCCGCATTCAGGACGTAACATCAGTTAGGGAGTTTCGCCGAAGCAAATACAAGCATCTTCTTCGACAGATTTGGTCTTCCAATCTGTCAGCGTTGAACAAGGTATCTGCGACTAACATGCTTGCCGTCCCGGTTCTACTCTACTCGTTTGTGGTGGTTCAATGGACGAAGAACGAGCTTAAGACCCTTGATGTCACCACACGTAGGATCATGTATATGCATAAAAGCTTGCATATCAATTCGTCAGTTCCGCGATTATACATTTCACGCCGTCAAGGCGGACGCGAACTTCTGAATCTCCAGTGTCTTCATAACCGAATTGTTTTAAGTACAGCTTACATCGTTACTAATGGCAGAGATCCGCTCCTAAAAATGGTCAGGAATCACGAGATGATTGGCGAAGGAGCGTTCCTTTACAAAGCTGCGGAGCAAGCGGCCGAGACCCTTGGCTTGAATTTTAACATCAGAAGTGAGGAAAGTGCATTACTCCATCTAGATGCTCAATTCAGGTACAGAGGGTTTTATTTTTTCATGCCAGGAGTGTGTCATTTCCACCTTAGCATACCGTGCCCGCATTTTATGTCAAGAAGTTGCCAGTGATAGGTGCAGAGAGAACACATACTATCTGGGTGTACGACCCACGCAGGAACGACGTACATCTATAGACATAATGCGACCCTAAGAGTACTTTATTACCATCTTTGTCGCTCTTACGATGTTGGTCGCGACCCTGCCCTGCCGAACGCTCCAAGGGATATAGAGTCAATTGTCCGAAACGAGAAGTGCCAAATTTTCTGGAACTACGATTTTCGGGCAGCAGTATCCGTTGCGCACACGAGGCCTGACATTGTTCTCCAAGACTTCGAGACAAGAACTATATTCGTGATCGAATTCTCGGCTCCATCCGAATACAACATCACTGCAAAGGAGAAAGAAAAGGCGGAGAGATATCAAGACCTTAAGAGAGAGCTGCAACGACTGTACCCAAAGTATACGGTGCGAGTGATTGTCCTTGTGATTGGTGCTCTCGGAGGTGCGAAACTATCACTGGTTCGTAACCTTAAAGCCATACCCGCGTGACAAAAATATGCCAAGGCACTTGCGAGATGGATGCAGAAAGCTGTCATCCTTGGGTTGCTTCGTTTCCTCGAGACGCACGAGGGTTGCGCCGGCCTGTCGTTGTGATTTCTTCGTGCCCTGTGACCACCCATCTCACGGTTGTGAGACGTGGCCATAGGTGTGATTTACCGCGGTTCTACTGGGGGCTATTGACATTTTTTAGATGGCGGTTGCTCTTAGTAGGACCCTGCGGTGGTTGTTTAGCTCTTTTTTTTAAATTATATATATGTATATATACAGGGTTTCCCAGATTTAAGTGTCCGGACTTATGTAGCCGTATACAAATAAAAAAAATAAATAGAAAATCGCGGTGAAATTTCAGCTGTAACCACGTCTCACGTCCGTAAGATAGGTGGTTGCAGTCTGCGACGAATTTAATACTATAATCCGGCAAAAGTTTCGTGCACCCTGAGGACACGGAGCGACCCAAGGACGACTGCCTTCTGCATTTCCCCCGCAATTGTCTCAGCATTTTGCTGACACACAGGGATGCTTTTCAGGCTATTAACCGGTGAAACTTTGACACCTCCAAGAGCGCCGATGATTAGGACGATTAGCTTAACAGAATATTCCGGGTATAACCGTCGCAACTCCCTTATAAGATCTTTATACCTCTCTTCCTTTTCTTTCTCTTTGGCTGTAAAGTTTTCGTCAGCTGGTACCAAACATTCGATAACGAACATGGTTCGTTTCTTGAAGTCAAGGAGAACTATGTCAAGCCTCGAGTGCGCAATGGAAAATATTGTCGAGAATATGAAGTTCCAGTATATAAGGCACTTCTCATTTTCGACAATTGACTCTATTTCCCTAGGATCGTTTAGCGGAGTGGTATTTGGGCTAATTTCGTAAGAGTGACAGAGATGGTAATGAAGCACTCTCAGTGCCGCATTGTGCCTTTGGATGTTGGTTGTTCCCGCATGAGTTGGACAACTAGATAGTATGTGTCCTAGATGCTCGGGGTGTGCATGACACGCTCTGCAGCTATCATCGGGAATATCTTGGCTCAAAATGTGGCTACGGTATGCTAGAGTGGTAATGACACTGTCTTGACATGCCAAAATGAAACCCTCCGTGCCCGACTTGATCCGGATGATTTAAGGAAAGCATACGTTAGCTCATACGACATCGACTCATCCTCCACATTTCTGTGGAAGATGCCGTGCTTCCTCTTGTCGAGCTGCTGTTCGCGGAAGTTTTTCTCCTCTGCTTTCTTAATCCGGGCCTTCAGGAGTGAGTATTCAAGATGCATAAGATTTGATGCAGTTTGCTCACCCCTGGTATTTAAGTCAAGGCCGAGTGTCTCAGCAGCCTCCTCCGCTGCTTTGTACAAAAACGCCCCTTTGCCCGCTTCTTCATGTTTCCTGACCATTTTAAGAAGAGGGTCTTGTCCATTTGCAACTATATGTGCTGTACCCAGAATAATCCTGTTGTGAAGACATTCAAGATTCAGTATTCCGCGACCACCTAGGCGGCTTGAGATGTAAAGTCGCGGAACAGAAGACTTAAGGTGCATGCTTTTGTTCATGTGCAAAACCTTTCGCGTCCCGATATCAAGGTATCTGAGTTCGCCCTTCGTCCATGAAACCACTCCAAATGAATAGAGTACTACCGGGAAGGCAAGCATGTTCGTTGCAGATACTTTGTTCTTAGCCGACAGTTCGGAATGCGGAAGACCAAATCTGCCGGATGAGACGTTTGTATCTGCTTCGGAGAGTATCCTTTATAGATTTCACGTCCTGAATGCGTCTCTGTGGCACGCCCAGGTATGTATAGGTCTCTCCAGCGCTAAGGTGTCGTATAGCGCTTCTGTCGACGAGCTCCGGGTCTTCGGGGATGCCATTAAATTTTCCTTTCTTCAAATTAACCTTGGCGCATTTCTCTAACCGGAACTCCATTCCAATCTCTTGAGTGTACTCTTTGACAATGTCTAGAGCTAGATGTAGTTTATCTTGATTTCTAGCATAGATCTCGAGATCATCCATGTAAAATACGTGAGTGACCTTTGCTTTCGATCTCCAGGTTCGCCACAGAGGTACCCTTCGGCATGGTGAAGTGCGAGAGACAGTGGCAATAATGTGAGGCAAAAGAGAAGAGGGCTCATGGTGTCGCCCTGAAACACACCTCTCTGAAAGGTCACACTGTTAGTGATCACACGATATTTTCCGGATGAGATAGTAAATCTGGTTTTCCAAAGCGGCATTAATCTCTCTATGCACCTCACGATGTGTAGATGAACCTTTAAGCTTCCCAACAGACAGATGATAAGTCTATGGGAGGTTGAATGGAAAGCTTTCCGCTAATTAATCCAGGTCGTCGATAGGAATGGCTGATAGGATGCTGCATCTTTACAAACACATCTATCGATGAGCAGGTTTTCCCGACATTCTGCTAAGCCTTCCTTTGAGCCGCGTTGTTCATACATCTCTCACCACACAGGTCCAATTGTCCGAACAATCCTATCATTTAGGATAGCTGTAAAGATCTTATTCAGTGTGTTCAGACAAATTATTGGTCTGTAATTCTTAGGGTCAGCTAACGTTCCCGTCTTCGGCAGGAGCACTGTGCGCCCTCCCACCAACCACTCCGGAATAGGCTCTTCCGACTTTAGATATAAAGTAAAAATTCGGGCCAGATGCTGGTGGGTTGAAGGAAAATTCTTCCACCAAAAGTTCTTGATACCATATGAACCGGGAGCGGAATACTTCTTCATGTCTCTTAATACGTTTTTCACCTTCTTGGTAGTGATAGCTGGATATTCCTTCTCAGCTGTTATGAGGGCATTGCACAGCTCCTTGAAGCTATTTATGTTCTTTGAGTCTTCTTGAAGTGGATGTTGGACCTCGAAGACTTCTATTAAAATGCTTTGACCTCCTCTGGGTTGGGCGGATGGTCGACAGTAAATCCGCTCTAGACTTCTCTTAGCGTTAGATAGTACTCGTATTCTGTCAACAATATGCTGCCTAGTGATCAGTAGCTTTGAATTGTTGAATGTGTGATGACGGATCCGCAGTTCGCGCGCGAACTTTCGAACCTTAGCAGTGAACGTCCTACCAGATGTTATGTAATCAATTACACACTTAATGCGGGACGCGTACTATCTTGCCCAGCCTATCTTTGTGCTGAGTTGATGTATTCGTATTTTGGTCTTATGATCAACCGTTGATTTTTGTTTTACGGTTTTAAATCTAAAATAAAACTTTATTTAAAGTAATATTCAAATTTATAAGTATCAAAATAAAATGAAAAGTATCGCTACACACTCAAGAAGTGATCTGCACTCAGGGCAGATTAAATCACTAGTAATTTTAGAAGTAAAATACAAGGCCTTTTAAATCAGGAGTAAATACGACGTGTTTTTATTTTTATTTGCTTTTCTTTCTTTTCACTCGGTAATTCTAAAGTAACCTTATTCAGGCTTTTTCCTTCCTATGTAAATAGGAGACACACTTCTTAGAGGCTCGGTTTGATTTTCCATTATTTAAGAGAGATTTTACTCTAGGAAGGTGATTTACAGAGCAAGGAGTAATGATTTTTCTAATTGGACTTAACCGTGAGTCAAAACATACATCGAAAATACAAAGGCACACAAAATCAAATCTGAATATAATATAATTGGTGCTTATGACCCATAAATTACGCGGCCACCTGTCTATCAGGTGTACTACTTTGAAAAGGTGAGGAAACAACGTAAACGCGTTCGGTACGAGCCAGCTGGGCTGAGGAATGCACATGCCCCAGGTAGGTCTCTTTTGTTCTCAGCGAGGGAGAGAGCGAAGGAAAGCGATTTCGAGCGGACTCAACTCTGCCAAAATCTCTTTCGTAGAGATTAGATTTATATTCTAGGACTTTCCGAGTCTTCTTTTGAAAAGTGAGGTATTTCCTCAGAATCTGAGATTCGTCCTTAATGATTTTCTCAACCAGGTGAGGCAGTACAACTCCCTGTCTGATTGTAAATCACTAAGACGCGATTAACAGATTTACGAAAATATTATATTGTCTAGTGCAGACCAATGGCTTAGGTATAACCTCCACATTGCACAAAAAGGCCAATATAATATCTTGGGATAATAACTTCAGAAAACAGGCCTTTCGCCTAACGATAAATCAATACAATAAGGAAAATTCTCAGAGGTGGAACTTTGCCACAAGATTCAAAATAAATTTCATTCGAGATCGCTTTTAGGAAGTTCGTTCACTTTAACCTGACGAACGAACCCACTTTAAAATTGACCTTCTTTTCTAGACAGCGTTGGCGATATAATCCCCTCGGCTCTCTTAAAGCAAACACAATTCGTTTCGGAAGAAGCTTCAAGATATTTGGTTTTGACGCCAAATATATTGTAATTTGTCCACTTGGGAGGAACTTGTGTGAAAAGAGGTGAGGATGCAATCCTCAAGTCCTTTTCACAAGGACTTCGCCCTGTGATCTGCGCTTTTCAGACGCAAGATTTAGAATGCCGTTTTTCGGCCGGGGAGCGCTTTTTATCTTCTATGCTCTTCTTTGCCCTCCCTCGCTTACGCAATATTAGTTGCGTGGGAGTACTGGAGCCTGCGCTTTAGAGTTTCCCCTGAGTGATGCTACTTTTCTGTTAGCATCACGCAGGAGATAGTCCTTTTGCCTATACCCAGGCTGATCCTGTAATTCGCGGGTTACATCTGCCCCCCAAATTGAAGGAGAACGCTGAAGATCGCGTTACATAATGCTTATGGAGAACAGTAAAATATAAGATATTATGAAAAAGAGACATAAATCAACGGATATGAAGAGAAGTTGAAAATATATTTTAAAAAAGTAGAAAAATAGTAATGGAAACGAGAAAACGAGAAAAAAATATATATATGCGTAAAATTTTTTACAAGTTCAGAGGGTTGACTCTGAAGTTCTTTCTTACTTCAGCGTGAGAGCTTCAATTTCTTTCACCAGTGACCTCTTCTTGCTGACTCGTTTCGTGGCTCCTCTTCTCAGTGTCCCATTTGACCGTTGCTGAATCCTTATATTTTCCTCACGATTGTTGACATGAGGATTCCTCAGCGGCCTGTAATTCTTAGGTTCGGCTAAGTTGCCCGTCTTCGGTAGGAGCACTGTGCGCCCTTCTACCAACCACTCCGGAATAGGCTCTTCCGACTTTAGATATAAGGTGAAAATTCTCGCCAGATGCTGGTGGGTTGAAGGAAACTTCTTTCACCAGAAGGTCTTGATACCATCCAGACCCGGAGCGGAATAGTTCTTCATGCCTCTTAAATACGTTTTTCACCTCCTCGGTAGTGATAAGTGGGCGTTTCTCCTCAGCTGTTATGAGGGCATTGCACAGGTCCTGGAAGCTATTTATGTTCTTTGAGTCTTCTTGAAGTGGATGTTGGGCCTCGTAGACTTCTCTCCAAAATGCTTCGACCTCCTCTGGTTTGAGCGGATGGTCGACAGTAACTGGAGGGTCTTGGAAGAGTCGAGATGGGTCAGACAAAAACTGTTGATTTTCTCTGACCCACCTCTCCCTCCGCTCTAGACTTCTCCTAGCGTTAGATAGTAGTCGTATTCTGTCAACAATATACTGCCTGATGGTCAGTAGCTTTGACTTGTTATGTCAATCACACACTGAATACGGAACGCGTACTCTCTTGCCCAGCCTATCTTTGTGCTGAGTTGATGTATTCATCTTTTGGTCTTATGATCAACCACGAAGCTCATCATCCAGTTGAGTCAGATCTTTGGGCTTGGTAGAAACCTGAATGTTGATGTTTCTTCGACTCCTGAAGCATTGTTCTTCGTCTAATGGATGCCTGTTCACGGTTGGTCTCAGTGTCGCCTCTCTTTATCTATTGCCGGATTATTATGGCTGCGGTAGAGTAGGTGCTCCGCTTACATAGCCCCTTTTTCGGAGTTGTTCGGCATGGTTTCGCTGACTTTGTATATATATATATATATATATATATATATATATATATATATATATATAGAGAGAGAGAGATTTGTGTAAAATTTGACTCCCTCCGTTCTTGTCAAATATCCACGTTTTGAGACCTTCTGAACCCAAAAAACAGGTTTTCGTTAATGTGCCTGTCTGCATGTGTGTGTATGTATGCATGTATGTAGATTTTCAGTCTCTCAGCAAGACAACTTCCGGAAGAATTAACAGATTGAATTGGGCTTTGGTATACTCTTCAAGTTTCCTAAAATGAAGCTCATGTTCGTTGCCTACCCATTTTGGATAAAAATTCAAAAAGTGAACGCTTTTCAAAATTTTGGGACCACTTTTACCTCAAATTTAACAATTCTATGCCTTTCTTCATTTTCTTGAAAAATCAAAAATTCCAATTTTTATCGCAGGAAAAAATTATGAAAAATCAAAACTTCCATTTTACGGTCAAAATATACAAGATACGAAAAAAGATGAATAGACAAAAATAAAGACATAAAATATAACTGACCAAGTATGAGAAAATAGTACATTTCGCAACAAGTGCGGACTGACGGCCTTTTTGAAACGAGCGCCATGTCTTTGTAACTCGTCTCCGGTTCGGGCGCCTATGGCGCCCTGACCTACGACTCTTTGCAAAAACATTGCGCTCGTTTCAAAAAGGAAAGCCGTCAGTCCGCAGGAGTCACGAACGATACCTACTTTTCAGAACAAAATCATAAATGGCGTGATTTCATTGTCTCCATGGAAAAATGCAAAATCACGTTTTGAGTCGACGAAGGTACGCATGAGCTCTGCTGCATTTTTGTTCTAACGAGCGTGAATGAGACAAAATTGTATAATTTGCGAGGCGATAGGAACACGCTATACTCTTCGTTAGAAACATCGACTCACTAATCTTCCATGAATTCTCTTTCTATCTTTGTCTACCACGATCTCTCTCTAGCCAACTCTAGCGTTACGAAAATACTCGGGCATGCACAAACAAAGCTCTTTTTTGAACTCTACGTCACGCCGTGCTAACTGAACCCTATTTTGTAACGTTCTGAAAATATCTATTATTATCCCTCCGATTCTCTTCGATTCTTTACGAGTCTCTTCGATTCTTTACGAGTCTCTTCGATTCTTTCCAGTTATCTCCGATTCTCGTCAAATCTGACTCGTTCCGCTTCACTCATCTCAACTCAGATTCAAGATCGCGTACTCTTCGAAAATCGGGAATCCTTGAACTCATTTTCACTCAGTGAATAGCCCAGTGAAAATATAATTTTTTGCATATTTTTAATATCAAACAGGTTCTCAGTTACTTCCCTGAATTCTTCAGGCATATAGTTCTATATATAAATTGGTGACTAAGAATTTTTTTATATATTTTACGCTTAAATTTAATTTTGTCTATCTTCAACACGCTTGAGGAGGTAATAGTATATTGTGCACGAAGGCAGCGAACTATAGTCATTTTACGACTGAGCGTGAGTTTTTGCAAACACGTGACACCTTAAAAAGACTTCGCTGCCTCGGCACACCCAATATTTTATGTAATAAGAGTATAATCTCCGAGTTTTTTCAAGATATATTACGCCTCAGGTTTGAGGTTAGTTTAAAGGGAAAACTACCGCGCAGAACAGTGCACGTGGGTCGAAGTAACGAACGCGCATGCACATGCATTTCCGGTGGACAATAAAGTGCACTTTATCTGACTAAGCCGGTAAAGTACCCCGCCACGAACAATGACTTACTTTGCTGCTTCAAACAATTTCTTAAATATGTCCATTTCGATTAAAATTTTTGATATTCTCTCAATTAGCTGGTAAAACTATTTGAAATTCAAAATATTTACTTGATACATACTATTTTTCAAAAAATGGTACCATTAAAGTTAAATAGGCTCCAGCAAAAACGCTTATATTTTAGATTTCGAATTAAGAATTAGTAGTTTATATCCAAATAAGTGATGAAAAATGCGATACATATTTAAAAACTACAGTCTATAATAAACAGTGAAAACGCAGAAACTTCAGTTATGTGAAAATGACCTATATGCACTCGACTCTCGGTTTAGCCACTCGGTATTTAGTAATTCCTAGAACTGCTGCCCCACGCAGTTTCTCAGCGCGCAGGGCGAGAGACTGTTGCGACTCTTGCCCGAAACACACCAGCAGCGTAGAGGGAAGGAGCAATGCGCGTGTATTCACATGTGGAGATTGCGCAATATTATGTGTGCCTTGACTGTATAAGTTTCGATTCCCCCGATTTAGCAACAAGTATACGTGCAAGCAACGATGTGTGTGAACTTAGCTCGGCACTTTGAAAATTTCGATTTTTTTTTTAGATTTCTGACATCCTTTTGAATAGTTCTACAGTTCCTGATAACTTTTAGAAATAGCTCAGGCGTATATATACTCTAAAAATGGATTTTTCAAAATTGGGGGCTACGTTCACGTTCCCCCGCACTTTTCGAAAAATAAAGTTTTTTTTAGAGTTTTGGGTAGATTTAGCATAGTTCTAGAGTTCCTGCTACTTACTGAAAATAGTTCCCAAAAATTAGACCCAAAAAAAAATTTCAAAAAATAGAGCCAGCTCCCAATTTAAAAAAAATCAACTTTTTCTCTAATAATCCTGTATTTCCAAAAGAGTTCTAGAGTTCTACAACAAAATAATTTCGAAAAACTTGAAAAACTCAAAAGTTACACAATTTCGAAAATCCCAAAATTACAGAGAAATTGTTCGAAAGAGTTCCAGGAGTTCTGATCAGAGTTCTGGTATCCCATGGAATAGTTCTAACAAAAAGTCTCATAAAATTTGCCTATAAACTCAAAATCCAAAAACCTACAAAACTTTACACATAACCAACAAATTTTGAAATTAAAAAGTTTGAGAGTTCCAGGAGTTCTGATCAGAGTTCTGGTATCCCCCGGAATAGTTCTAACAAAAAGGCTAATAAAATTTTCCGATAAACTCAAAATCCAAAAGCTTACAAAACTTTACACATACTCAACAAATTTTGAAATTGAAAATTTTGAGAGTTTCAGGAGTTCTGATCAGAGTTCTGGTATCCCCCGGAATATTTATAACAAAAAGTTTAATAACATTTTCCGATAAACTCAATCCAAAAACCTACAACCCTTTACACATACCCAACAAATTATGAAATTGAAAATTTTGAGAGTTCCAGGAGTTCTGATCAGAGTTCTGGTATCCCCCGGAATAGTTCTAACAAGAAGGCTAATAAAATTTTCCGATAAACTCAAAATCCAAAAACCTACAAAACTTTACACATACCCAACAAATTTTGAAATTAAAAATTTTGAGAGTTTCAGGAGTTCTGCTATCCCCCGGAATATTTATAATTAAAAGTCTGATAAAATTTTCCGATAAACTTCAAATCCAAAAACCTACAACCCTTTACACATACCCAACAAATTTTGAAATTGAAAATTTTGAGAGTTCCAGGAGTTCTGATCAGAGTTCTGGTAGCCCCCGGAATTTTGTAAGAAAGGTTGTCAATGTTTTTAGAATTGGTTTTACAGAAACGCTAGAGTTCCTGATACTTATTGAAAATAGTTCCCAAAAATTAAACCCAAAAAAATTTTTTCAAGAAATAGATCCAGCCCCCCACTTTAAAAAAAATCAACTTTTTCTTTAATATTCCTGTATTTCCAACAGAGTTCCAGAGTTCTATAACAAAATAATTTCGAAAAACTTGAAAACTCGAAAGTTACACAATTTCGAAAATCCCAAAATTACAGAGAAATTTTTCGAAAGAGTTCCAGGAGTTCTGATCTGAGTTCTGGTAGCCCTCTGAATAGAACTACAAAAAAGTCTAATAACATTTTTCGGTAAACTCAAAATCCAAAAACCTACAACACTTTACACATACCCAACAAATTTTGAAATTGAAAATTTTCAGAGCTTCAGGAGTTCTGATCAGAAATCTGGTAGCCCCCGGAATTTTCTAAGAAAGGTTGTCAATGTTTTTAAATTAGTTTCACAGAAACGTTGTTGATTAGATCGTATGTAATATTTTCTTTGCCTTTTTCTCATTTAATTTCATGATTATATAATATATGTCGCTTTGTTACTGTGTGCAAAGTTTTTTGGATGTGATGACCGCTTACTGAAGTATTGATATATATCGTTACGTATGGCTGAAACGAGCAATAAATTAATAAAATTAAATAAATAAATCTTGGAAAAAAACAACATTATTCCCATTCCTTTACAACAATTTAAATGGTTTTGGATGTATTATCAATTTCTACAAAGGACCCCGCATCAAATATACAGAAAGTGGCTTATTGTTAAAAATTCTAATTCTAACTTTTTACTGTAATTTTGAACCTGACCGTGAAAAATTCAAAAGAAAATAATGAAAAAATGGACAGTTTTTGCTCAAACACATGCCATTCCATTTTTTAAGTTATTTTAGTAGAAAAATGTAATTCTTAACGAAAATTTATCCACCTCAAGAACTTGTTGTCAAAAGTGTTTATATGCCGCAGATGTTTTACACTTGAACCGTTTAAATAGATGTCTTATATCCATGAACTTCAAATTTTGCACCCCATTGGGTATAATGGGTATTTATGGGGATGTCCTGCTGTACCACAAACATAAAAGTATGGATATCGCCAATTATGCAAGATTTGCGGTCGGAACAACCAAAAAAAATTTCAATTTAGAATAATCTAGTAAGTCCTCGCCAGACAACCCTAAGCTATACTCCTTTACCCCACAAGAATATACAACAATCCTTGAAAACCACCTCAAACTATTTTACAGAGACCCATCCCATCTACGTTGACTTCAAATAACCCAAAAAATGGTTAATTAAAAATAATTCAGTAAGACCTCTGCAGACAACCCCAAACTTTACTCCTTACCCGAAAGGAATATTAAACAACCTTTGGAAACGACCCCAAGAAACCTCAAAATTTCTGGGTATGTGTAAAGTATTGTAGGTTTTTGGATTTTAAGTTTACCGAAAAATGTTATTGGACTTTTTTGTAGTACTATTCAGGGGGCTACCGAACACTGATTAGAACTCCTAGAACTCTCCAAATTTTGAATTTTAAAATTTGTTGGGTATGTGTAAAGTGTTGTAGGTTTTGTGGATATTGAGTTCATCGGAAAATTTTGTTAGACTTTTTGTTAGAACCATTCCGGGGATATCAGAACTCTGATCAGAACTTCTGGAACTCTATCGAAAAATTTCTCTGCAATTTTGCGATTTTCGAAATTGTGTAACTTTCGAGTTTTCAAGTTTTTCGAAATTACCTTGTTATAGAACTCTAGAACTCTTTTGGAAATACAGGAATATTAAAGAAAAAGTTTGTTTTTTTTAAGTGGGGGGCTGGCTTTATTTTTTGAAATTTTTTTCTGGGAACCCTAAAACTATGCTAAATCTACCCAGAACTCTAAAAAAACTTCATTTCCTGAAAAGGATGTCAGAACTCAGAAAAAAAATTCGAAATTTTGAAAGTGAGAGTTAACCCCCGACACTGCGACTAAACCGAGAGTCGGATGTATATGCAATTGAACGCTAACAACGTGATAACTATATTGCCAAAATATACGGCATCGGATCATCGGCACGCCAATCCTTTTTTTCAAATTGTTGAATCTCTAATAAACAAAGTCTGATTGGTACATAATTTCTGGTTATTTTATTTTCTTGTTCCCTACCAGCGGAAGTTGCGGCTCCAATTAAATTCAAGTGAGCCCTCACAAAGCATTTTAATTTTTTCCTATTCAATTGTTTGTAACTTTAATTTGTATAGTTATAAATATTTCGAGCTTGAAATCATTTTATTCTGGAAGCCTTTAGTTTAAATGTTAACTTTGGATTTTCTTCAAATTCAAAATTATTCAGTGTTAATATTGAAACTATTTGGTTTAAACCAATTCATAAATTTGGCAATTATTTTTGGAAAATTTGAATCAAATACGTCATAATATTTCATTTTGTATCGTGCTGAATTCTGATTACTCTAAATTTAAAATATTGTTCAATTCGGATTGTTAATATAAAAATTTGTTAATTTTCGAACGCCTTATATTTTAAAAGTACAAGATATTCAATACTGTTAAAGACATTTGACCTAAATTTGTTATTCCTCTTTGTATTGTTCTCTAGAGTTAGAGTATATACTTTTAATGAAAAAAGTAAACTTTCAAATCTTATAGATTCGAAATCAAATAGGCTTGCTGATGTGTTTCACCTACATGAGATCTAGGATGTATCATAGGAAATTTTTTAATAATTGGATACAAGTATTACTGACAGTTTCGAATATAATTATCAGTTTCTGCAATTGCTCTACTATAATTTTTAGTACTCTTTCGTTGAACAAAATTCCAAGTTCCACATGGCAAATTTAATAAAACGTCACGATGATATATGAAGCACCAGAGAGAAGCCATAAATGTTGACTATTAGTGCTTGAAAGAGACTATGTATATATTGTTCTCGAACTGAGTAATATTTAGATATTAAGTTCATACTATTACTGTCAATTAAAAATCTTCTTAATCAATCGTAAAATCTTACATATAATTCCATTAAAACATGGTAAGAATTTAGTTTAAAAAGTTTTACAATATTATTCAATGATTTCCTTTGAAAAGACAACTAAAACTTTGAAAATATAATATAAGCCGCCACATAAATTGATATTTAATTATCATTAAAGCCTTAGACTATGAACAAAAAAAGTATATGCGACGTTATGATAGGAAGCAGACTAATGACCGATGTCAACGATTTAATCGTTGATAACGTTTTGCACCGGGACGTACCCTCGCCATAATGTTTTGTTTCCTCACTAACTCTTGATAAACACAGATTAATTTGAAGGCCAACACAGCACAAGTTAAAAACTTAAAAATTATATTTTACTTTTACTTTTCTAGAAACTTTTTTATATTTTTTGTTGACAGTAGTTAATAAGTTTTTTAAAAATATTTATTAGGTTTATTTCGGAAATGTTGAGAACTTTCATCTAATTGCAGAACTGTCACTCGCCGATTTTGATGAAGCTTTGCAAATTTGTAGAACTAGGGAAAATAATCGTCCCGTATTTTTTATATTATCTAAGGAACAATTTTAATGGTAAAAATTATCCCTCATATATGTTATGAAGGGTGGTCTTCACATTTCAACTGCAACAAATCGGGTGATTTAAAAGGTGAGATGCTTTTAAGGGGTTTTCGATGTTAGAATTGTTTATCAGCCGATATGAAAAATATATTTCGAATATTTTCCCTAGTTCTACAAATTTGCAAAGTTTCATCAAAATCGGCGAGTGACAGTTCCGTAGGTTCCGTAAGATGTTTTCTAAAGAAAATATTATTCCGATTCATTCACATTGCTAAGGCAATGTTACCTGCTTATATGTATAATACTGCTTAATAAGATAAACCTACGTATTAGATAATACAAAAAAACTAATAATTTATAATAAATTTTCAGGATGGCCGTTGAACAGGGATAGCGGGAAATGTCCGGAAATTTTTTGTGAGCGGGAGGAACCGGGAGGCGACAGTAAATTTACTTTTGGACCGAATTTTTCTTGTATCTTAGTGGAAAAACTTAAAATCGCACGAAATTATACGATTTTTATATAATTTCCCTATCATTTAAATTAATTCTAGCAGATGATTGGGGATGTAGCCATTAATTATATTTGAAATTCTTTTGCTCAACATAAAATAACGTAGTGATTTCGGCACACTAAAATGAACTAAAAAGTAATAGAAATTTCTAATAAAAATGGTAAAAATTGAAAGGTTTCATTTTACACTCCAAATTAAAAGTAATGTCTCATTTGGCACTCTGTACACAAATATTAACGCTATAAGCGCTTAATGTATTGGTTATTTTGCTCACTAATCCGAGCAATTAAAAATAAAAAGTGTTTGAAGTTCAACAATTAGTATAGTAAAACGTTTCAAGTCGATGAACTGTAGGCACAAATTAAAAATCTTAAACACTCAACTATAATATTTGAAATTGAATATTAATTATCTGTAAAGAAAATTCAATAATGGATTGTTCGAAATCTGTTCAGAATTAAATGATTTTCAATCTGAAACGTTAAAAATTGGCAATCCTTGAAAATTGAACTGTTTCAAATCTCAGTAAAAAGATCTGTGAAGAAAATCGATTTTTTTTCAATTTGAATTAGAAAAAATAAAAATAAATAACTATTTTGACTATGAAGAAATGAATTTTTCTGAAGTATATTTTTTATTTAATTCTAAAATCTGTATATTTTTAATTAGGGAAATACAGTCGCTTCTTAGTAGAAGCGCCGTGCCAAGAAATCTGTTAATTGTTTCGAATTTCTTGAGATTCGAAAGTTAGCCAATAATACCATTGAAATCAATCTTCGCCTTTCTTCTCTGATTGGTCGAAGTAATGCAACAATTCAAGGTCATTGTAGTAATATTTAAAATATTACTAATTTATTTTTTAATTTCCTCCGAAATAAGGTATTTAAATCACGTTTTCTTTCACCAAAGTAAATAGTAGGTAATTATATTACGGAAAAATGCAATTGTTCTTGAACATGCAACGGCCTGTTGGCCAAGATTCAAATTGTAAATTTCGCGGACAATTTTAAATGAACTGTTCCAAATGAAACTATTTAACGTTGAATAGTTGGAAATTGTATTTTAAATTGGAATCCCCAAAAGCTGAATTATTTTTCTAATAATTGTGAGTGCAAAATTTTCAAGTTTTAATGTTACCATTAAAATTTTTCTATTTTGTAAATTTTTAATTTTACCGGAAATGTTGAATTTTTAGAATTATAAATCGCAATTTGACAATAATTATTAATTTTAGACGACTTAATTTAAAATAATTCAACTCTAAACGATTCAATCTAGTGAGAAAATATTTTATAATGGTGTTGCAAACAAATTTGTCCTTGAAGAATTAACTAAAATATTCGGCACAATATTTAACACAACTGGAAGAAATTTTATCGATATATGAAAAGGAATGAATGTGCGAGATCATGACTTTCATATTAAAATGTTGAACAATTAACAGCACTATTCATTGTTAAAATGGTTTTATTGGGAATCTAATATGTTATACTTACCAATTCAGCTTGAATGAGTAAGCTTTCGTCACTAATTTTTCTACCAGAAGCAATGACCTATTTGGAAATCGAGAGAAGTTAGGAAACGTACCTCAAGATTGCTTCTTAAAACATTTAAAGCAACTGAATAATGGGTTTTATCTACAATTTTCAAAAAGAAATAGTTACGTAAATATTTAAGTCTTCCCAAAGCGTATATTACAATATATTCTCAATAATTTACTATAAGTTATACAAAATATTTAGAAATTGTTTGTGACCTACTCAAACATAGTTTCCCCTATTTGAAGTGGCGACTGGATTTAAAACTAATTTTTCTAGATGTTGCGGAATCTTACGTACATCTTCACTCAACTTCCCCCCTATAAGAAGTAACAGTAAGCAGACTTCACTTCTCGGGCATAATTTCTGAAGTGACATCACCTAAAGACCAACTTCCTCCGATCGTACTAAAACTTTGGAAAAAGAAATTTTCCGTTGGGTCAAATATTTACCGAGAGGGAAGGGGTGATATTTTTGTGTGTGTTTGGAGTGTATCATCGAACTGAGCTACTTGAAACTCTTTTAATATTAATAAAATAAAATTTTGACTTTGACTCTTATACTCTTTAAGTGTCCTAAACTGAAGATCAGGTTCGTTAGCCAGCCATTTTGGATAAAAATTCAAAAAGTTAGAGCATTTTCCAAACTTTTGAGACCACTTTTTTGAGATTTAAAAATTCCGATGTACGGCTATTCGTCATGCACAGTCAAGAGAAGAAAAACGCGGCTTTTTGAACACCCTATAAGAATATCATAACAACTTTTTGAATTTGTTTGGAAAATCGAAAATTCAAATTTGTATCACACAAAAAATAATAAAAAATAAAAAATTCCAATTTGCGGTCAAACTATGCAAAATACAACAAAATACGTGTGTAGTTTTTATTTTATTCGTAACAAAATATTATATACTTTTTATATAATAGTGTTGTATGTAATGTAGAATAGTTCGCAGTGTGGAAAAAATCGAGTGCGAAGCACGAGATACGTGATGAGAATGTGTTCGTTAAAGCGGAAGGAGCTTTAACAAAAGATAATTCACAATCACCAAATTACAGTTGTCGATGCTTTGACCTTTAGTTTAAAAAAATCTGTGCACAAATGTGGGGGGAAGTACAAAGGTCGAGCGCGTAGCGCGAGGTAAAGCGTAGTGCGTGGAGCCCGCGAAGCGCGCAATAACGAGCACACGAAGTGCGAAAATCTAGAGGAACTGAGCTTAAAGTGTCAGACAAATGCGTCCGAGCGCGAAGTGCGAGATCCAACAGGTGCGCGCCCTTGGCGCGCTCAAACTTGCGAGCCGTTTTTTTTTTCATTTGACGTGACGGAGGATTTTCGTTCCCAAATTCGCAATCAACCGGAAAAATCGTATTGAAGTAACAAGTAATTTGAAATTAATTCTGTTGAAAAAAAAACGAAATGTGCCGGTTGAAAATTACCGATAACTTATAATTTTTATCAAAATTATTTAAACCATCAACAGTTGTTACCAGGTATTAAAAAATCGTACATATTATTTATTTCCGCCAATTTGTTATGAATTTTGTTGAAGGAACGAAGTCTTTACACACTCAGAAAAATGTTTGTTTGAATCAAACAACAAAATTTGTTTTAATTCATATCATTAAAAGAAACAAATTTTTTGCTTGAATTAAAAAAAAATTAATTTAATTTTAAGAAATGGAAAATATTTACCCTATTGACTGGAACAAATAATTTGTTTAGTACACTTTATTTGATTCGAACAAAAAATTGATTTCTATTAAACAATGCATTCGCTTAAAACCAATCTATTTGAATTTATAGAAATATTTATTTGATTCAAACAAAAAATGCAATGCGCAGAAGTACTACGAAGTGCCGCAAGGCGCAAGGCAATCCTTTGATTGCCTTTCATTGTTCTCTGATTGATTGGAAAAAGTGGAAATTATTGGAAAATGGTCTCTCAAGGTGTTCTGCGTATAATTACATCATTTTCCCGGTTTTCATGCAACACGTTTTTTTCCTAACCTCCTTTCTTTACAAAGCTGGTAAATTTGATAAATCTTCATTTATTTTTTCAAATAAAAATTGTAAAATATTTTCAGGTTCAAAATTAATTGATTTGAATCTTTGTATATTTTTCTGATTTTTTACGCATTCACTCTTAAATTGTGTGAAGTGAAACGTTTCATATCATTGAAAATTGTTCAATTCAAACAAAATTTGTATTCAATTTGAAAAAAAAATTTGTTTAATGTAAGCAAGAAACATACTTCATTTAAAAAAAAAAGATTTATTCCACTCAAACAAAACCTATAATTGATTTTAACAAAACCATATTTAATATAAACAAGAACTTTGCTTAATTTAAGCAAAAGATTTATTTAAAATCATCAAAAATTTGTTCGAACCAAATAAATTAAGACAAACAAAAAATTTATTCGAATCAAACAAATATTTGTTTGACCCTATATCGAAGAAATAATTTGTTTGATTCAAACCAAATTTGTTTCATTCAAACAAACATTTTTCTCAGTGCAGTGTGAAATGGCTAAGATATTGATTATTTATTTAATTTGTTTATAATGTTACCAACTGCTTTGGATTTAAAAAAATGGCAATACAAGAGGCAATGGGAAAAACTTGAAAAAATTCATGAATATGAATGAAACATTTATGAACAAATTACAGTTAACAAATCTGAGAAATAATACAAGCATCACGATTTTCACGAGAAAAAAAGCCATCACATCATCCTGGAGGTTGTAATTAATTACAGAGCCTTTGCGTTAACCAGTTAACTGGTAAGCTTGAAATCCACGTTATGTGCCAAAACTTCTAGAAGCAAATAATTCTATGTTCATCGTGAAAGTTCATTTCCTAAAAGTTTTTAGGTCCCTGATGACGAATCCGGGTTAAATGCAAAAATCACGTGACTTGAATGAAAGGCAGTACTAAAGAGTTTTTAAAGTCGCTGAAGAGTATTCTAATATATTATCAGCTATTTTGAATTTTTCAATTTTGACCCCGGATGCGTCATCAGCGGCCAAGAAACCACGAAGTACGGACTTTTATTCAAATCACGTGACTTTTGCCTTTTAGTTCACCATATTGGATCCGCCGTATTGGATCCGCCATTTTTTTGCATTTCTCAATTTGGACCGCGGATTCGTTATCAGCAACCAAAAAACCTGGGGCATACCAATTTTGATCCAAATCCATTGAGGTTTGTGGCAGTTATTCCAAGTGCGCATATATGCGTCTTTACCAGTTTTGCCATGGATTTTTTTGCGCATATATGCGCCAGCATTACCAGTTATCTCGTTAAATAATGAAGTCAATTCATATAAGAATGTGTTATTTTGTTCATACGTCCAGTAAAAATAATAGTGGATTCAGTTGTCAAGAATCAAGCTTTATTCGTCAATTTCATTAGAACCAACGTACGTATAGTAAAATTACTATATTGGAGCCTCGAAAATTTGAGGTTTCAATTTTTAAATTTCTTCCCTGGCGGACCGGCCGAACGCAAACATTACGCTACAGCGTAACGGTAAAGTAATGGTAAAGTAATATGGCATTATAATTGATAAAAGAAACAAAATTAATATGTAAACTGTTGCAATTATAATAAAGCGTTAAAATTTACGTTAAATGGCCATGCCGTCATTGCAACAACTTGCTTTCTCATCGTTAAAAAATAAAAAAAACAAAGTGGCAGTCATTCAAGTCAGGCCCCTGCAGACTGGCAACCCACTTAAAGCCCCGTTAACGGGTTGCCAATATGCAGGGGCTGGACTGCAATGACAGTCACTCTGTTTTGTTATTTTTTAACGCTGCAAAAGCAACTTGTTGCAATTACGGCATGGCCATTTAACGTAAATTGCAACGTTTCATTATAATTGCAACAGTTTACATATTAATTTTGTTTCTTTTATCAATTATTATGCCATATTACTTTACCATTACTTTACCATTACTTTACCGTTACGCTGTAGCGTAATGTTTGCGTTCGGCCGGTCCGCCAGGGTTAAAGGACACACTATTTAAATGATGTTAATTATAAATTTTAATGTTTAAACAATAAAAAAAGAACAACTAATTTTGGTTCACTCCAAAAATATGTTATTTCTTTTGAAAATAGCAAAAAATTGGAATTTCTTAATTTAGTAAATATCACTTCAGGTTATGTATTACCTTGAAGAAGGCCTGCAACTAGGTCGAAACGTACGTTGGTTTTGATGAAATTGACGAATAAAGCTTGATTCTTGACAACTGAATCCACTATTATTTTTACTGGACCGTATGACCAAAATAACACATTCTTATATGAATTGACTTCATTATTGATAACAACGGTCGAAGAAAATTTCACAGTGTGGATAATATTCCAATCACTGAATATAGATATCTGGTTAAAGTTTGGAATTGCATGGCGCCATACATGTTATCCCTGGCGGACCGGCTGAACGCAAACATTACGCTACAGCGTAACGGTAAAGTAATGGTAAAGTAATGATAAATTAATATGGCATTATAATTAATAAAGGAAACAAAATTAATATGTAAATTGTTGCAATTATAATAAAACGTTAAAATTTACATTAAATGGTCAAGCCGTAATTGCAACAAGCTGCTTTCTCAGCGTTAAAAAATAAAAAAACAAAGTGGCTGTCATTCAAGTCGGGTCCCTGCAGACTGGCAACCCACTTAAAGCCACGTTAGCGGGTTGCCAATATGCAGGGGCCCGACTGCAATGACGGTCACTATGTTTATTTTTTTATTTTTTAATGCTGCAAAAGCAACTTGTTGCAATTGTGGCATGCCCGTTGAACGTAAATTTCAACGTTTTATTATAATTGCAACAGTTTACATATTAATTTTGTTTCCTTCATTAATTATAATGCCATATTACTTTACCATTACTTTAGCATTACTTTACCGTTACGCTGTAGCATAATGTTTGCGTTCGGCCGGTCCGCCAGGGATGGCATCTTTTCGACCTCTTTCTAAAATATTTTTCACATAGTTTTTAACAAACAAGAACAAAAAGCAAGTTAAAAGTATTGTAAAACTCCATTTGACATTAAGAAACCTTAAAAACATTTTTCTTTTTGAAGGAATGGAATTTTATAGATAAACAAAGTGAAAAAATACAGCCTTTTTACATACTAAATGTGATTGTGACTGATCAACAATAGTAAATCAAGTGAAAATAACGTCGGAGGGGGGTTTTGGGTAGCAGATTACGAATCTAGATTTAAAATTCCAGAATTCAAAATGACGGATCTAATATGGCGGACAAAAAATTTAAAAATAAATCCTCTGGCTTCAAAATGGGTTTTCAGCCGTTTTTTGAGTCTCGGATTACGAATCTGAATTCAAAATTACGAAATTAAAAATTGCGGATCCAATATGGCGGCAAAAAAAAGTTCCCGTGGCTTAAAAATGGATTCTTAGGGATTTTTTGGGTGGCTGATTACGAATATAAGTCAAAAATTCAAAATGAGGGACCGAATAGGGCGGGGGGGGGGTGGCAAATTTGTTTAAAATGAGTATTGTATCAGCCGTTTCGGAATTTTGACCTTAGATTTGTAATCAGCAGCCCAAAAAACCCCTGAGGACCCATTTTGTAGCCACTGGACCGATTTTACTTTATTTTTCTTATTTTTTTGGCAGCCATATTGTACCATTTTGCCAACGGCCATACCACGCTGAAAACCCCAGTTCTCGTTTGATCACTGAAGTTAAGCAGTGTTGGGCGCGGTTAGTACTTGGATGGGTGACCATTCGGGAATAATACTACTGCGTGCTTTTGGCGTCGTGGATGTGGTGAGCCCACACTTGTAGTTATTTAATACAAGAAACTATCCACCTAGAAACACTACCCGAATCGGGTAGTGTCACGCCTACCCCGAAAGGGAAATGGCTTAATGGTATACATACATACATATTGTACCGACCATTTTGAATTTTGGAATTTTGACTTCAGATTTGTAATATAAGCGATCCAAAAAACACCCGAGAATCCATTTTGAAGCCACGGGACTTCTTTTACATTGTTTTTTTTGCCATATTGGATCCGCCAGTTTGAATGCTGAGAATTTCAAAAATATTTCACCAAGGGTTGTGGTAGTGAAAGATATTTGATAAGTCGATATTTTAATAGTACATTTCTCGAATACTGTGGACTGACGGCCTTTTTGAAACTCGCGCCATGTTTTTGTAACTCGTCTCCGGTTCGGGCGCCTACAGCGCCCTGACCTACGACTCGGTACAAAAACATTGTGCGAGTTTCAAAAAGAAAAGCCGTCAGTCCAGAGGAGTCGCGAACGATACTTTTCAGAACAAAATCATAAATGGCATGATTTCATTGTCTCCATGGAAAAATGCAAAACCACATTTTGAGTCGGTTAAGGTACGCATGAGCTCTACTGCATTTTTCTTCTAACGAGAGTGAATAAGACAACAAAGTATAATGTGCGAAGCGATAGGAACACGCGATACTCTTCGTTAGAAACATCGACTTACTAATCCGCCATGATTTCTCTTTCTACCTTTGTCTACCACGATCTCTCTATAGTCAACTCTAGCGTTCCGAAAATACTCGGAGCACGCACAAACAAAGCTCTTTTTTGAACTCTACTTCACGCCGTGCTTACTGAACCCTATTTTGTAACTCATCCAACGCACCGCCAGACGCCGCGCAAAAAGCGTACTTTTGCGTTTGTCTATGGAGGCATGAAAACACGCCATTTTTATGATTGCGTTCTGAAAAAAAGATTATACAACTCGGTAATACAAGTGACCGCAAAATTCAAAAGAGTCAGCACTTCTGGTTCGAATATTTCAATGAATTAATAAAATAGTTAAAGATGAAGAGTACAAATAAGTCTGTTTAAGTCGAGTTAGTTATAAATTAGGTGAAATTCATTGTTAGTTTCTCTATACATATGGGAAAGGAGGGAAAGTCTTTTCCAAATTTAAAACAAAATAAAAATCTTGAGTTATTTGGAAAACAGTGAGAGATACGCGAAGACTGACAACAGTTTCTGGAATTTCTAAAGAGGGATGGTCCTCGACCACCTCGACCTAACCCAGTAAACAAATGCTCAAAATTCGCAAAAAATCACAAATTTCAAGTGATTCTGAAAAGGGTCACAAATACGTGAAAACTGACAAAATTTTACAGAGTTTACAGAGGGGATTTGTTTTTGACCAATTCGAATGAACGCAATAAAAAAAACTTTTAGGAATACGAAAAAAATTAATTTTGTGTTATCTTGAAAACGATCAGAGATCATTCAAAACTAATTAAATTTTACGGATTGTGCATAAGAGATTTGTTTTCAAGCAGCAGGGTTTCCCAATGGGAGATGGCCCTCGGCCACCCTAACGTAAACCAGTAAACAGATTTGAGAAATTTAAAAAAAATCTAATTTTTTATGTTTTCTCGAAAACGCTTAGAGATACGTGGAAACTAATTAAATTTTAAGGATTGTGCAGAACAGTTTTCTTTTTGACCAACTGAAACTAAATATTTCAGAAAATTATTGCTAATATAATCGGTCTTACGGTCAATATGAAGTCAAAATAAAATTTCCAAAAATATGTCAAAAACATATTCATGAAAAAAAAGAAGAAACCCTCAACTTTTCGATCAAGACTGCGGGTCTTTTTCAAGAGTCGATAAAACAAATCTATAATTGAGGTGACGGATGCAAAACCGCGTAGAAGTATTGACCACACGGCAAAATCGATCGATGAAAAAAAAGTGGCCGAAACGCAAAACAAAATATACCTTTGTATTCGCATTGACGCGACAGACAAATTTTTCTCATCAAACTTTTTCATTCGACAATTATTACTCAAGATAAACAACAAAAACTTGCAAAAATTTTCGATCGAAAATCGACGTTTTATAAAACATAACTCGCGATTATTCGGCCGTTTGTTGATAAAAATGCTTAAAAATTATATGGCGTATTCTCAATACATACTTGATGAATATAAGCAACGCACTTTGTTTAAAAATGTAATATGTTTTTTTTTTGTTCAATAACAAATTAATTCCGATCGAAAACAGCGTTTTGCCAACTTCGACCAGCGGGCAGGTCATCGAAAAAATGCTAGCTGAAATAACTTATCGCGAGAAAGTTGTTTACTAGACTTTGGGAAAGTTTTCCTAAAAAATTGAAGAAAATCGGTCGAAAAGTGTGGAAATGGCAGCGAGTTGAAGTTAACACACGCTGCCGCTGGAGCGCTCTGATTATCGGCCTTTGTTACTTCATGCGGTGCTTCGCGAATTGCGATCAACAGGGCATAGTCGAGGGCATAGTTATTAGAACCTGCGAGTTGACTTCAACTCGCTGCCATTTCCACAATTTTCAACCGATTTTCTAAACATTTTTAGGAAAACTTTCCCAAAGTCTAGTGAACAACTTTCTCGCGATAAGTTATTTCAGCTAGCATTTTTTCGATGACCTGCCCGCTGGTCGAAGTTGGCAAAACGCGGTTTTCGATCGGAATTAATTTGTTATTAAACAAAAACAAACATATTACATTTTTAAACATTGTGCGTTGCTTATAGTCATCAAGTATGTATTGAGAATACGCCATATAATTTTTAAGCATTTTCAGCAACAAACGGCCGAATAATCGCGAGTTATGTTTTATAAAACGTCGATTTTCGATCGAAAATTTTTGAAAGTTTTTGTTGTTTATCTTGAGTAATAATTGTCGAATGAAAAAGTTTGATAAGAAAAATTTGTCGGTCGCGTCAATGCGAATACGAAGGTATATTTTGTTTTGCGTTTCGGCCACTTCTTTTTCATCGATCGATTTTGCCGTGTGCATGGTCAATACTTCTACGTGGTTTCGAGCGCTTAACGAGTTGTTGCATCCGTCACCTCAATTTGAAAAAAGACGGAATTTTACAGGCACATAATTTATGTCGTAATAAAATACACATTGAAGTATTTGTAAAAAAACTTTCTTTGTTAAAAAAAATAATAAAAGTAATAATTTTTCCAATTGAAGCCTCAAAGATTTTGTAGAAGCTCCAATAATTCTCAAAGGCGCGTTTCCTTTGGTGGATAGAGGGAGGTTGTGGGAGGCGATGGAGGAAAGGGGGTTTACTCCAAAAAAATCGAAATCGAGGTTTTTACACCTTTCGATAGTTTTTGAGTTGCTCTTTTTAATGAAACCATCGAAAAAAATTTCCGAGCGTTATTATTGCTAATAATTGAGTTGATAGGTACCCGAGAAATCGTGCTTTCTCTCGAGACCTCGAGATCCCGTGAAACACCTCCCACCACTCACCACTACATCTCCGCGTCTCATCTATACCCCGTCCTTGAGCAGCGCCGCTATATGCGGGAGAATGTAGTGGCCATTGGAGAGGGAAGATTGCTTCAAATAGAGATTCGAGTCACACTCGGGGGTTTTCGGGTACGCTGAATCCGAATCTGTAGTAAAAATGCAGAAATTCAAAATAAAAAAATTCAAATTCAAAACAATTCAAATTCAAAAAAACATTTTGGGCACTTTTTGTCGAATTCCCTCCGCCAACGAAGGGGTTAAATTTTTTTAAAGATCTCCTCAATCTTTCCGAAAGACCTTGGATGTATGGTAGTGTAACTTTGAGATCTGCCTCATTGTAATTTTTTAACCAATTCTGTTTCTTTTTTCCTACAATGAGATTATTATATATTTCGTGGATACGTTCTTTTATGAAATTCTCTATTAATGGTAGAGGATAATTGTTTAATGGTAAGGTGGATTTTATTTGGTCCAATTTTTCTTTTCTGTATTTTATGTCACTTAGTTTGATGCATCTATCGACTAAACTTTTTATTAAACCGATCTTTTAGCTAAACATATAATGGGATTCAAAATTTAAGTAACCAGCAGACCAAGATGGTTTTTTGTACCAATTCGTAATTAGGTTTCCATTACATATTTTTTGAATCTCTAAATCTAAAAAATTTAATTGGTTGTTTTTTTCTATCCCAAGTGTAAACTAAATGGAATCATCGATACTGTTCAAGACGTTTATCATTGGAAACCTGATAACTGTTTATGAAATTTATTATTGAAAGAAAAAACTGTATTATCAAAAACGGTTCTAACAGCAATTAATATTTCTTTTTTCTTTAATTTTAGTTAGATTTTTATTTCAATTCAATTTCTCTTCAATACAGTCCAAAGCTAAATCGAGAGAAATATAATCAAACATCAAGCCCTGGCGGACCGGCCGAACGCAAACATTACGCTACAGCGTAACGGTAAAGTAATGCTAAAGTAATGGTAAAGTAATATGGCATCATAATTAATAGAGGAAACAAAATTAATATGTAAACTGTTGCAATTATAATAAAACGTTGAAATTTACGTTCAACGGTCATGCCGCAATTGCAACAAGTTGCTTTTGCAGCATTAAAAAATAAAAAAACATAGTGACCGGCATTGCAGTCGGGCCCCTGCATATTGGCAACCCGCTAACGTGGCTTTAAGTGGGTTGCCAGTCTGCAGGGACCCGGCTTGTATGACAGCCACTTTTTTTGTTTTATTTTTTAACGCTGAGAAAGCAACTTGTTGCAATTACGGCATGACCCGAGGGGTGTCTCACTCAGGATTCAAATGAAATCGTTCGAACAAAGTAAACGAAGTCGTACGAATCCTAACGATTTTCATGAATTCTGACATTGACGAACCGGAATCCTTATTTTGGAATCGGGAGCTCCGAACGCTATACAGTCACAGCGTTGCGAAACGTTGTACCTACGAATTCGTACAGAGTCCCACAAAGTTTGACGAATCCGAACGAATCCAAGCAGTGACTGCGAAGCGCGGAGTCGTACAATGCGTATAACGTACGAGTGACACACTCAGTGCTAAAATATTTCCCTTTTTTCCCATGATTTCTGAACATTAAAAATTATTTAAAGAATATTTACAAATGGTTTTAAGTTGAAGTCGCAATAGGAAAACTAAGAATAAAAATTAATATAAGAATTTAGTGATTAATATAATAATGAACTATTAATTAATTCTTTAATTTTAAATAATTTTAAAAATTAAATAAATAATTGATTAATTAATTTAAAAAATTTTATTTAATTAATTTTTTAATTAATCAATTTAATTAATTCTGGAGTAAAAGAAACTTAATTTGACTTCGTCCTTGATTTTTAACGAGTAAAAATTAATTAACCAATTTAATTAATTTATTAATGTATAATCACAAATAGTTTTATTAATATTTAGTAGTAAAATACCTTGAACATTTTCCAGAAAGTAGGCCT
>CAKNXH010064020.1:270032-296186 GCA_932178445.1 Andricus quercusramuli | reverse complement strand
TCTCTCTCTCTCTCCTTCTCCATCTCTCCTTCTCCACCCCCTCTCTCTCACGCATTTTGAATTCATATTAAATTCTGTAGAGTTCAATTTAGTGTACGATAAAATATACCGGAAAAGAAAATTGAAATCCGGCATATTTTGCCGGACTAGAATACTTGATCTTATATTATCTTAAAATCGTGGAAAATTATTGTTTTCTGGATATAAGTGATAGAATTTAATTATCTTCTTCAGGAAATATAATTAGCCTAATTCTAAATGTAGATGCGTAATATAAATGCCACACAATGTATTCTTTCAGAGAACTCATATCGGTCCGCACCGGTATTTTATAAACAAAGCTTGACTAAGCAGGCAAAGGAGAAAATGCGTTTTAGGAAAGGGGCCGTACGTAAATTACGTAACGGATAATCACCCCCCCCCCCTCCCTCCCCATGTAACGAACCGTAACAAAATGTTTCTACCCCCCTATTGCTGTACGTAATTTATGGTTTCCAGAAATAATAAGATATGGGACTTGAAACTAGTGGAAATTAGTTGTATTTAAGATAATGCGTGCTGTGCAGGGAGAAAACTTCATTTTCAAAATTCTATGATTTTTCTTCGACCAATTTTTTTTCTTTAACCATTAACATTCAAATCCCATTAACATGCATATACAAATCAAAAATTTTGAAATTTATTTCTTTTAAACAAAAAAAGTGACTTTTCTACGATAAGAGATGACTTCTTAAGAAAATACTTAATTTTTCTACAAAATAATTCAATTCTCTACAAAACAATTGACTTTTCAAAGAAATAGTTCAATTTTCAACCTTAAAAGAAAATTCGTAACAAAAAGTTTAATAGTTGATAGTTCAACCTAGAAGGATGAAATGTAATTGAAAAAAAATTAATTTCAATATCAAAAAGACGAATGTTCAACAAATAAAAAGATTTCTCAGTGATGAAAGAAAAAAAAGTTCACCTGAATTGTTGATCCTGATAACCAAAAGACGAATTTTCTGTACAAACATTGAATTTTCAACAAGTAAAATAGGAATTTTCAGAAAAAAAATTAATTTTCAACAAAATAGTTAAATTTTTAACCAAAGAGGTAAAGCTTCATTAAAAACAAATTCAACAGAATAGTTCAACTTTTACCCACGCAGTTAAATTTTCAATTATAATAAATCAGTTCTCAACTAAATAGTCAAACTTTAACCAAAGAGACGAATTTTCAAATAAAAATATGAATCTTCAACGAAATAATTATTTTTTAACAAAGTGGTTCAAAAAAAATTTTCAAGCAAAAAACTGTTTAAATAAGAAGTGAATTTTCTACGAAGGTATTTGAATTTTCAACCCAAAAAGACGATTTTTCGATAATAGCAGTTAAATTTTCATGCAAAAAGGATGCCTTTTTAAAACAATTATTTAATTTTTAATCAAACAGTTGCATTTTCATCGAAGAAAGATCAATTTTCTACTAAAGCAGATGAATTTTTAAATCAGAAAGACAAATATTCAAAAATATAGTTGAATTTTCATCGAAAAAATATTTAAATTAATTTTTCTACACAAAATGTGAATTTTTCTCAAAAGATAAATTTTCTACGAAATAGTTGAATTTTCAACCAAACAGTTGCATTCTTATCAAAAAAAGATTAATTTTCTGCTCACATAGATGAATTTTTTAATAAAAAGTATACATTTTCCAAAAAATAGTTGGATTTTTATCCAAAAAACATTTAAATTTATTTTTCAACACCAAAATATGAATTTCTGTCAAAAAGTAAATTTTCTACGAAATAGTGGAATTTTCAAGCAAAAAGATTAATTGATGAACAAAACTGTTGCATTTTCAAACAAATAATAAAATTTACAACTAAAAAGATTATTTTCAGGAAGAAGCAACGGCAAAAAAAGAAATATAAATACAAAGCAAATAAATTACTAAGAAGAATGTTATATCAGGATTACCGCAAAACTTAATTTGAAAAATTCTCTAATTTTTCCCTAACCACTTTTTCATTTTCCCTGACCATTAATATTCAAAAACCAGAATATTACATTTGTAACATTTTGAACCTAGAATCTTTTATAAGCGGAATAAAATAATTTTAAATAAAAGTTGAAAATTTTCAAATCTATTCGGTTTGACAGTTATTTAAAGTTATTTAAATCTCGGACTTTTGTAAGATTTTTTTCCAAATCCCTGACTTTTTCCTGAATTAAAAAAAAAATTTTGTTGGCTAGGTTCCTTTTTTCACTCAGCAGTTTTCTTTGGTGCGTAAAGTTGAATTCATATTAAATTTCTGCACAATTTCTGCGAGATACTTATTTAATTAGTGAATTTCCGAAAGTTACATACATGAATGAAGAACCCCCCCCCCCCCGTGCAGTAACAAATCGTAACAAAATCTTTTGACCCCTCCCTCCCCCTTAAGCTGTTACGTAATTTAAGTACGGTCCCAAATAAAATAGTTTGAAGAATGAATCAATGAATTTTTTAAGTGTTGAAAATTATATCATTTTTGAACAATTTGAACTTGAATGAATGAATGAATATTTATTTGTTCAAGGTTTAAAAACCCATACAAAGAAGATCCGTGCAAGGATACATAACTTACAAATTATTGTCAATGTTATAAAATATTGTGTTGCTCCGCCAATAACATTATAAAAGAGAAGACAATCCAAATTTCACACGTGAAGGCCTCTCATTAGAAGAGAGCGCAGCTTTAATACATTAATGATAAAATAAACTACTTTCTTCACTATCATAGCCTGTCCCGATGCCAGCAGATCTAACCACATGTCTCTAGGAATTCTATTTAACAAATTTGTAGCAAGAAATTTACTCCTTAAATCTGCGTAAGCAGGGCAGACTATTAAGATGTGAAAGGCATCTTCCAGTAGCTGCATATTACAACATGAGCACATGATGTTGGGGTTAAGAACATATCTTGTTGAATTGTAGATTATTCTATAGGGATGTGTACTAAAAAATCTAGTCTGAGCATACATACGTAATATTGGTAGAGGTAGTCTCAAATTTAAATAAGGTTGATTCCCATGCTCCAGTGATAACTGCGGGTAGATCTGCAGGCAGCCAGACTCTATAATTCTTTCTCTATCGGTTTTTCTCAGTGAGTTTTCGTAGGAATAAAGGATACGGTCCTTGTTCTGCCTAAGGCTTTCCAGATCCAGATGCTCCCACATGCCCTCCAAGCCGCATTCCGCAAGAAACTGCTTGATTTGAAGTGACCAGTTGTATTTGGGGCAAGATGATGGGTTCGATGCTAATTGTTTTAATCTTTGGAAGCAAATCTTAGGTAATCTGTGATTCGGCATAGCGAGGATTTTCTCTAATAAGGAGAGAGCTGCATTGAAAATCAAATAAGATAACGGTACCTTTCCTATCTCAGTTCTCACAGCGTAACCTGGAGCGCATGTTGGGAGCCCCAGGACTTTTTTATAGAACTTTAATTGGGCCTTCTCCAGTACGGGACAGTATCGCAAACCCCATAATTCCGAGCTGTATAGTAATGTGCTAAGTGCGATACTCCGGAAAAGTGCGTCTTTCGTATACCACGAGTCGGATTTAGAGGCTGATAAAATGGAGAAAACTGCCCCCATCGCTGAATTACAAGAGTTTAGGGCTTCGCTTGCTGCGGTTGCAAAAAGTCCCGAATTGGCAAAAGAAATTCCCAGGTATTTAAAGCTCGTCACAACTTCGATAGTCTTTCCTGCGTATTTAAAATTGGGGTAGTTTCTTCGTCGTCCCTTTTGGAAAATCATGATTTTCGTTTTTTCTTCATTTACAACAAGACTGTTTTCAGTACAATAGGCATATAAAAAACTAAGTGTTCGTTGTAAGCCGATTAGAGAGTCTGCTAGAATCACTAAATCATCCGCATATGCGAGTAGTAAGACTTCACACAGTGAGTTGATGGAAACCCCTCTGACTCCGTTCTTTATGAGATATTCCTCTATATCTGACATATACAGAGAAAATAGGAACGGGCTCGGAATGTCTCCTTGCAGAACGCCCTGCGTAATGTCTACCGAGTCGGATGGCCCTTGCGGCGTGCGGACAAATATACTCGATTTTTCATACAGGTTTTTCAGTAATCTTACAAATTTCGCACTTACCCCTAAAGAGAATAGCTTATGCCATAATTCCGCATGATTAATAGAAGGAAAGGCATTCTTAAAGTCGACAAAAACAGCAAAAAGTTTCCCTCCTGGGCGTCTCAAGTGAATCTGTATGATTGCATTTAAAGTGAAGGTGTTAGCAATGCATCCTCTCCCTTCTCTAAAACCTGCTTGCCATTCGGGGATCGCATTCGTTAACGTAGCCCATTTTTTTAATCGTTCAGTTAGGATTTGTGTAAATATCTTTACCACAGAGTTCATAAGCGCAATACACCTGTAATTAGATGGAATTGATCTATCACCTTTTTTGAGTAACATAAAGGCGACCACCTGCCCCCATGAAGATGGAATTTCTTCGGATTCTAGAATTCGATTGAATAAATTTTCTAGGTATAAACACCAGTTCTGCGGTAACATTTTGTAAAATTCATATGATATTGAGTCGGCGCCTGGTGCTTTCCCATTTTTACATTTTGACAGACTTTGAGAGAGCTCGGGGCTGGAAATTTCTATATCTAATATTGGGTGTCTAGCATCAATAAGTAGCTCGTTAAAAAGCGAGCGTGCAGGAAAATTTTGCGATAAAAATTTGTTCCATAAATCTGGGCTAATGCAATTACTAGTGGATGGACGGAATCTAAATTTATTAACTGCATTCCAGAAGTTTTTGGAATTTTTGCAGGAAGCTAAGGTATCCAAAATTGAAGATTCATACTGTTTTTGTTTTTTTGACAGCATTTGATTGTATCTTCTTTTTAATATTTTAAGATTTATATTATCATTATAAGCAAAGTCAGATCTCCTACATTTTCTAAGACCAGCCCTGAGTTCCCTCTTTAGGTGGTTACATTCGGCGTCAAACCAAGGTTTGCCTCCCTCATCTTGTTTTGAATATTTTTCATGTGTCATTTTTGACTTTTCAGCTGCCTCTTTAATGCTAGAGGTTAAATTATCATTTAAAAAGGTTACACTATTATTTTTTGACAGTTTAACCGAACTGGCATAGTACATAAAGTTTTGAAAGCTATTGGCATTTTCCTGTTTCCATTTTAAAGAAGAAGAAACCTTGGCTTCACATGAGACTGTGTCGCTTTCCCTCTTCCTCTTAATAGAAAATTTCAAAACAATCGGCATATGATCAGAATTTGTCACAATATAGTACGCCTTAAAGTTTAACGCTAGATGTATAAAATGAAGCTTAAAAAAACATAAATCAATCACAGAGTTACCCAGCGCTCCTAAGAATGTAAATTGAGCCGGCTAATCTTGTTCAGTTCTGCCGTTTAAAACCATATAGCCGTAACTTTCTAAAAGTTCGATTAAATTCCTACCGTTTCTGTTTACAACTTTATCTAATGAAGTTCGCTCTGAATAAACATGGTGGTATGACCCGGGTATACTTAAATTATCCACCTGACCGAGCGCGCCAATTCTGCAATTAAAGTCCCCTCCCAAGATGACTGGACAGTTACCATCACTCTGCTCAAGCTGTAATAGTACGTCATTCAACCAGTTCATAATTAGTTCATTAAAATAGGATGGATTAACATAAACTAGACCAACAATAAATGTCGTACATTGATCTTGAAATTTGACAAAGAGGAAGTTTTTCGTCTGAAAAAGAGTTGTGTGGGTGTAAATGTTCTTTTTAAAAATTATTGCTAACCCCCCCTTAGCCCTACCCCTTTCTGAATCTTTATGCGCATTACTATAAATGATTTCAAAATCATCCAGCCATCGTGGGAGCAGTCTAGGCGGAGACAGAAGCCAGGTCTCACAAATGCATAAAATATCTGAATCTAGAATTTTCTTTGAAATATCATTAACATTTGTGAAACCGTGCAAATTCCAAAAGTATATTTTAGCAGAGTTACTTATACTGTTTCTAGAAGAGTTTAGTGACGAACGCTGTTGTTGTTTCTGAAGACTGGGAGTCAGGGCCGTATCACGTTGCGTTTGTTTCTCTGTTATTGGCTGCTATACTTTAAGCTGGGAAGTTCTACGTGTGTTGCGCTCATTTCTGGGTGTTAAATAATCCGTGATAGGGATGGTTTCCTTAGTATCCTGATTTTTTTTGTTGAGCGGGGGACGTCCTTTGCGTTTTATTGATTTTATCTTTCCACTCAATTGGTTGTGTAGCTTTTGACGTTCCGGTGTCTTTTCAGTAGGTAGTTTATCTTCGTAGCTACCATTTGATTGATTATCATCTGTAACATATTCCTCATTGTCCGAAAGTTCACCATCCGCTGTG
Organism: Andricus quercusramuli; assembly: GCA_932178445.1. Classification (NCBI taxonomy): domain Eukaryota; kingdom Metazoa; phylum Arthropoda; class Insecta; order Hymenoptera; family Cynipidae; genus Andricus; species Andricus quercusramuli. The sequence continues at coordinate 289,795 of CAKNXH010064020.1, read as the reverse complement.
AACAGCCCGCCTGGGTTTGATTGAAGCTCTTCCAGAGTGTAAAAACGATTGTTCACGACTAGGCCCTTTTCTTTAAGTTGCACGAGCCGCCCCTGGTCTCGTAGTTTGTTTCGAAATGGTATGAGATTTCGCCTGGTGTCCCGTTCTTCTTTTGTAAAATCGTTTGAAATTGCTAATTCCATTTTTCCCAACACATCTAGTTTATCAAAGAGGAGAGATTTCCATCTGGGGGACGTGAATCTGACAATTACTGGACGGTTACCTGCAACTTTGCCCAATCTGTAAATCGCTTCTATGTTATGATCCGGAATTTGTACGTTTAACTTCTTGAAAATAGAAAGAGTTGACAGATACAAATTTTTGTTAGTCTCGGAGGTATCTTTCATTCTGAAAATCAGTAGGTTTTTGTTTCTCGATGATTTTTGCATTGTTGTCACCGCTCTTTCCAGCTGCATTACTTTTTCCTGGAGGTTTGCATTTTCCTCCTTTAGTACTTCCTGGTCCTTTTTAATTTCTTCTACATCACTTTTGAGGCCAGAGTACGATACTTTTAATGATTTTATTTCAGCTTTGGTCTCTGTTGTGTCCGAGCTAATTTTAAGTAATAGTTCTCTATCTGTGAGATTCTCGTCGAGTTGTGACATTTTGACTCGTAAAGTTCACAATTGTCAATAGTAAACAAGCCGGTTCCAGTTAGGCAAGAAAATTCTATCACCCATCAACTCAAAGCACTTGCTCTTATCACACTGATAAAATTTAAAATGATTAGTGAACCTGAGTCAAGTATGCACGACACCAATAAATAGAACATTCATGTAAAATATATATCCGCTTTTTACTTCAGAAAAAGATGCACACATATTTATCACATTTCCCGCTAATTAGATTTATTGGATTCCCGAGAGAAAAATGTCATTTACAAATGAAAACTTAAAAAAAATGAAACAATGAAAACTTTAAAATAATGAATATATTAATTGAAATGTTTTTGAAAATTAAAAAAAGATTTTGAAGTTTCAATCGGATGCATACATTTAATTAATTACGTAAGGCATTCAAATTGAAATAGTTCAATTTTTAACGTAAAAATCTATAAATTATTCAATTATAAACAGATTCAGAATCGTCTTATAAAATCAATTTTATTATAATTCTATTGTTAAGAGTCGTACTACAGTTCAATTTAAAAAATAAATACTTAATTTATATTTACAGTTTATCAACTTAACATTTTTCTTGTTTTCTTTTTTTTTTGTCGAAGTTAACCCGTACCACCGAGCCTCTGAAATTAACATGGGGTATTAAAAGGGAAAAGCTTGATTTAGAAAAAAATGGGGAAAAGAGCTACTTGTTATAAAATTTTTGTGAATTGTTATTATGCTTAGAAAGTGACCCCAAAAAATGCAAAATAGCAGTTCTCTATTAAATTCATACTAAAACCGGTGTCCTTCGGATTTTCTTTACAAGAATTATTTTTAATTAATAAGGGACGAGTTTCCAAGTATTTTGTAAATAAGTTTTTATTATTCAAACAATAATTATTTGTTCATTCAAATCCGGAAAAATATGCCGGATATGTCAATAGAGAGAAAATCTACAGTTTATTATTATTAAAGTAGGGTTATTGTTACATTGTTAGATTAGGATTATTATCCTATTGGAAAACAACTGTCCAGAACCTTTTGCACGACATTATATATAAGAGAAAATAAATTTTTATACTCCCACATGTGCGTGCGTTATTATTTGCTTTATGTACGATTTCAATTTCAGTCAACGTTTACTGACGATGTTTACACATAAATCTGTCTTGGGTCATAGTTTAGGACGCACGCGATTTATTTTTATTTCGACAATATAAAAATTTTGGCTAGGGAAAACCATACTTTTAAAAGACGAATCATTATATTATAGTTATATTATTATTATTATATTATATTTGTTTTATTGGCTCTTGAAAAAGACCCGCAGTGTTCCTCGAAACGTTGATGATTTTTTGTTTAATAAATAAGTTTTTTAAATATTTTTGAGAAATTGGTTTTGACTTCATACTGATCGTAAGACCGACTATATTAGCAACAATTTGCTGAAATATTTAGTGGAAATTTTATAACGTTCGAAGAAAGAAATGACAGTTTTGGATCTGCTGTATCTGGAAGAATTTGCATATTTAAGCTCGAACTAAGTCAATAAAAAGATTTTTTTAATTAAGCAAAAATTCGCATTTATCTTGAAAAAATTTACAAAAGGTCGACAGTCCTCGGCCACCCCGATCTGACGCAGTAAACAGATTTTAATTTATCTCGAAAACGGCGAGAGATACGCGAAAACCCAGACTGGGATGGTCCTCGGGCACCCTGAATTAGACCAGTAGAAAGATTTCCAAAATAAAGACTTTGAGTTATCTCGAAAACGACGAAATACGCGAAACCTGAAAAATTTCGATGTTTTGTGAAGAATGATGGTCCTCGGTCACCATGAATAAATCCAACAAAAGTATTTCCAAAGTTATAAAAAGGAAATGTTGAATGATCTCGAAATCGGTGAGATACATGACACTGAAAAAATGTTCAGGGTTTTATACAAGGGTTGGCCCTCGGCCACTACGAATTAACCAAGTGAACAAATTTTCAAAAGGAAAAAATCCAAATTTTGAATTATCTCGAAAACGGTGAGACATACGCGAAAACTTAGAAATTTAATAATAAATAACAATTAGTATTAATATTGACTGAATCTGATATACATAGTGAAAACTATCGAAATTTTAGAGATTTTCTAGAATGGGATAGATTCATTCGGATTCAGAATAATTGAATGGCGAGTTCGGATTAAGAAGGATTGAAAAGAATCGAATAAGCCTCCGATTCATCGGATTGGGCACACGGATTGAAAAGTATTAAAAGGTGTGTTCGGATTCAAGTTTATGTTGTCGTACTTCAGAGCATTAAAAAGATTAAAACTGGCTTTGGATGAGTCTTGGATTCATTCAGATTAGGGCATCAGATTGAGAAGAAGTGAAAGTTTGTTTCCGATTCGTGTGTGATTCATTCGGATTAGTTTCGGATTCACACTTAGTCATTCGGACTGGAGTCGGATTCATTCTTCTTGAATTCAAGAAGTCCCATGGATTCAAAAAGATTGGAGGTACAGATTGAAATAATCGATTCGGTATGGATTCGGATTGAAGTTGGTGCTGACGCGTGAATGGAGTAGGATTGATCAGTGAGCCTCGTATACATTCGGATTAAATTTGTGGTTGAGATATGAATTGAGATTGGGATTTAATTTAAGGTTGAAACACGAATTGAGAAGGGTCGAAGAGAATTAAAAACTTGCTTCGGATTGTTTTGGATTAATTCAAATTGGTTCGACTTGCAAAAAAATTTTCAAAGATAATTACAAAATATTTTATAACCACCCAAGTCGATCTTAAGACTATTATTTGTTAAAATTGTTATGTAGTTTAAATATTTGATTTAAACTTTTATGTTATTGTTCGAGAGTGCATCTTCGTATTGTATAAACGTTAAAAGCTTTTAAAATGTATTCTGGTCTGTGAAAACACATTTTGAATAGTTTTATTCACAATTTTATGCCAAAAACTAAGTCAACATAGGTGGGTTTCCTAGTGAACGGCTCAATTGAAAATTCTTCGATTTTGAAAATTACAGGGAGGATTTATTTTTTGATCGGAAATTGTATACAATCTTATTTTATAAAGTATGTTGAATCACCTTAAATTTCACTTGATATTAGGCACATGAAATTATAAGTTTTATCCTCTAAAATTTCTAGGATTCCAATTTAAAATTTTCGAATTTTTGAAGTTCTGAGTTTGAAATATTCAATTTGTAAAATTTTATTTTTTAGGTCTCTTAATTTTTAATTGTTCGATCTAAAATGTTTAAAAGTTATATGTGGGTCATTCTCCGTCAAAGTGTCAATTTCATTCTGAGGTTACACGTATAAAGTTTACACTTCGATGGAGAATGACCCATGTATACTTTTTCAAAATTACTTTCGGAATTGCTTAAATTGACGGTATTTAATTTAAAACTGTTCAATTTTTAAGGTTTACAATTTCAAATTATCGCCGGCAATTTTTTTCTTGCATTTTAACGGTAACGCTGGTTTTAAAAATAATAAAAAAATATGTTTTTAAAATTTAATTGTTAGTGCTTCTTTCAGGGTTTCCATTCGCCTTAATCCACAGACATACGATTTATGGAAAAGATCCAACTAGACAACACTTATTTTTTACTGTGTGTGGTCTAACGCTTGGCTACTGGAACTATGGTAATGATTTGCACCTTTTTTTTTTTTAATTTGCAGACTTACATTCATTCATTTGATGATAACTATACTATTAATTTGTAGCTTGGAGTGTAAGCCATCTAATATTTGCACTGTGCGTAACTTACGCAATCATCAAAGTATTTGGAAGTACAAAACAATGCGTTATAGCAGCATTTTTGTTCAACATGACTTACTTACTTTTAGGTAATCAACAGTCTTAAAATTTCAGTAAAATATTTCTATTGGAATGATACTGTGTGTTTCTCCAGAGTGAAACCTTTGAGTATTTATCAAAATTTCAATTTCTAATAACTTATCTAATCAATTACTTAAACTCTGTATAGAAATTGCAATCTCTAAAAACTGTAATCTTTCAAGGTTATTATACTACAAGTACAGAAGATTACGATATCAAATGGACCATGCCGCAATGTGTGCTGACTCTTAGATTAATCGGTCTTACTTTCAACGTGTGGGATGGTTCAAAACCAAATGTAAGAAGTTTTTTTCACATTAAAAAATCTGTAGGCATAAAATGTGTGTTTAGTACATTGGTAGCGTGGTGCTAAAAATCGATTTTTTTTGCTTCGAAATCGGCTGAGAGGACGAATTTTGTGGCCTGAAATCCAAAAAAAAATTTTAAAAATGTTTGGAATCGTTGAATATCTTCTGTTGGTTCTATGTTTACGAAAATTTAAAAAAAAATCCAATTGTTCGTAACGATTCTTGCACAATTAAAAAATAAGATCCTTATAACAAAGGCTTCTTTTTCTAGTAGATTGAGAAATTTAAATCCAGATTTTTACTAGATATCAAGTATATTTAGAAACTATCCCAATGCAATCTTTCGATTGGACGAAAATTCAAATAGAGCAGTTTCAACATTTCAAACTTTATTCAGACTTCTTGCGGCTATTTTATCTGAAAGTATTGTTAGCAATTATTACTTATGTGATATGCCTGGATTCGTAAAAGAATAAGGTAGAAGGGATATTTGCCAAATTTGAATAAATATTGATAATATTGAAAATATATTTGGTCAAAGTTACCCTACTTTTGAAAACTAATTTCTCGGCTTGCAATGATTCTTTCTCAAATAGAAAATAACATCCCTATAATAAAAACTATTTGTTTGATAGATTAAGAAATTTCATTCCAAATTTTTTCTATTGATATTCGATTGCCAAAATGCAAAACTTTGGTTCTTGTTTTTCATTTTTCAATTATTATGTTCAATTTTTATGATAAAAGTGACTCCTAAAGCTTGTTGGGGTGAGGCCGCACGGTTGAATATTTTGGTCTTATATTTTTCATACCTCATCTAAATATTGGTCTCTTTTCCTGTTAAGAGCCGGTTTTTCGAAAAAATGTTTATATTTAAAATTATGAACAATAAGAAAAGAACAATAGAAATAAATGCATTGACGCTCAGTACTAGCTGAGTTTATATTTTCGATGTCTAAGCCTCGACCCTCGTCAAATCCGCGAGGCAGGCGCCCTTTAGGGCGAGTGGAGACTTTTGAGCACGTCGATTTACCCGGAACGAATCACCCTCCTCATTGTTATGAGATGCAGGCCGGTTCAAAAAACTGAAATTATGAAAGCATCGCGCGATTCAATTTTAATTAGCAGAAATAGTTTATTCATATGATTTCAAGAAAGTGGAAAAAAGATTCATGAAAATCGGTTATTATTTGCACTAATAATGGAAATGTTGAAGTGGACACGATAGCATTTCGTTCAAAAGGTCTACACTCTACAGCCTTCAATATTGCCCCAATCCGCAATCAGTTTTTTTTTTAAATTGAAGAGCGCTAAATTTCCAAGAGCACCTTAGTCAGAGATTCTTGCATTTTCATTTGTTTATGTATTATATGCTTACTCGAAGTATGAGAAAATCGAGATTTTTCACAAAATCATTCTTTATTCTTCAATAGCGGTTTGCATGTAATGAAAATCATCTTAAATCGACGCAAGAGTACTCCCAGAATGCAAATAATTTGATTATTGTCATTAATTAATTTTGTCATCAATTGTTATAAACAAATGACATTAACAAACAGCCACATAGTGTAATGTTTGTTGAAAAAAATTTGCTTTTGGATGAGTATGCTTTACATTATAGTAAGAGTGACTGTTAGTCACAATGTTTATGAAACATCAACAATTGTAAATATTAAAAACAATTTGTTGCACTTTGGAATTTGTTTCTTCCTTTACTATCTGAAATTATGTCGATATTCGGAAAAGTGATCTATGTTTGATTACGTGTGTTGAAATAAAACAATTATTGATTTTGTAAGCAAATGAAATAAGTAAATATAAAACTCTGTCCTGGAACATAATTTTTTTCGTTCTGAAACTGCTTCGAATTTTTGTGAGAGATATTTACAGCAACTGTTTCTATGTAAAATTCACAATAAACAGTTGTTAATATTTAATTTTAAACATTACGATCCGTTGGCATTTAACAATATTGTAATTTTTATTGAAAAAAGTTTGTTCTTCTCTGGAAATAGTTTGAATTATCGTGAGAGTGAATGTCATTAACAATTTCTATAAAACATTTTACACTATTTTTTTTTTTAAATTGTGGAATTTGTGCTTTCTCAATTTTGGATTTTCTTTTATCATATGAATTGCTGCAGATATTATTGAAAAGAACATAGGTTTAATTATATTTGTTATAAAATACAAATCCTAAACAAATGAAAGAAGTGAATACAAAACTGCGGCTTCTCGGACTGCAAAATACTTTTTCTTGCACTGAAATTAATTCAAATTTTGGTGAGACAGATTTTCTGTCACTAATTCTATGTGAAAATTAACAATAGATCATTCTTATTATCTATTCTTGTAGTTTTAAATGTCACGAAACCGTTAGTTCCAACTATTTTAAATTGAACCCCAGCTTCTCGTCGGTGAATTTTGTTAAAATTACTATTTTGCGTTCAGGTAAGTTAACCTGACTTTTTAAACGGGTAGGATGCACTGCACCACTTGGTAACCTTCCACCCTCAGCGAGAAGAAGAGTTACTATTTTGTGTAGTAAGACTTACTTCTGTGAGCAGTAACTTTGTCGATTTCGCATTGTAACGCATATATGTATACACTGAGAGACCTTTTGTTAGAATAAATGAAAAAAATGAATTAGAATTTGGTATAATATCATACCAAAATAGGGAAAACCGAGGTTTTATTACACTTATTCGTATTACAGTACCGAAGTTTAATATTATTATATGAGTATTTAAAACACGAAGACGAGAAAGTAGTATTCTAAATACGAAATATTATGAATCTCCATTTCAAGAATTAACACTATGAAAAAGTGATATTAATAGATTTGATACTTTCACGATGATTCATTATAATAAATTTAAATTTAAAATTTAGAATTTAAAGATTTTTCGGGTTTCAATCGTGTGCGAAACTATGAATGTTGCCGACGTTTCGTGAACATTGCAGTTCACTTCTTCAGGGCTCGGATTGAATCGGATTGAATCGGATTGGTATTATATCAATGGATATAATACCAATCCGATTTGGCTTTCCGTCCTCCCGGGTTTTTTAAAAAAGACTTGATTGGCCAATCAAGTTCAAGCAGTCCCCACCATGAGGCACTCTGGCCAATCACAGGCATCGTAGAGAATACATATATAAGAACAACATAACCTGAAACTTCAGTTTCAGATCAGCCCTGAAGAAGTGAACTGCAATGTTCACGAAACGTCGGCAACATTCATAGTTTCGCACACGATTGAAACCCGAAAAATCTTTAAATTTTAAATTCTAAATTTTAAATTTAAATTTATTATAAAAAGTGATATTCTTTTTACTGAGTTTTCGAAAAATAATTTGAATAAGAAAAATAGTGAATATCATAATCTCGAAAACGTATTTCAGAAATTGATATTATCAATATGAAGTTGACAGCAACCTAAGACGCATCGCAATATTTGTTCAAACAAAAATATTAATTTTGCCGGCTGAAAACCACTATATTAATTTTTGATACGCAAACCCTGTTTTCCCTATTTTGGAACGATATTATACTACATTCTCATTCATTTTTATCATTTAATAGATTTGATACTTTCACGATGATTCATTATAATAAATTCAAATTTAAAATTTAGAATTTAAAATTCAAAGATTTTTTGAATTTTAAATTCTAAATTTTAAATTTAAATTTATCATTTGTATCATTTATTCTAACAAAAAGTCTCTCGGTGTATGTATACAGTGAGGCCAAATTCATAGTAGTCATAGTCATAAGTGCAAAAGAGATGCCATTATGCGCCATCTACTAGTGTCTCACTTGCACTCACGCTTCTCTATGACTACTATGAAGTTGACCTTACGGTATATGCACTGCACGCATTCTATACACGATTTATGAATAGATTAGTTCGAAACTTTCGACAACAAAAATAAGGTAAAATGTATATCGTTTTGAAGAGAAAAACTATCATTACTGCACTTGATTTTCGATTCCTCTTACACAATTGCACGCACACAATCTTACACATATGATCGCACGCTCAAACGCTTTGAAAAGTCGCCCCCGCCGAGGGAATCGAACCTTATCTAAGTACCTAAAATCTGTCCTAAAACCCCCATCTAGCGCACGCGTTAGTGAAGTCAGATACGGAACCGCTTAGATTTTTCTGATAAACTCGGGGTCAGACGGTTTCTCCCAGAAAAACGTGGCCACCACTTTAGAAATTATAATAAATGTTTACTCAAAATTTGTTTAATTCATCTCTTACTGATGATTTCTAATATTTTGTAACGAGTTTGGGAAAAATATTTTGCTTACAAGTATTACCTCACGCAGTAAATATATTAATATTAATTTATATTAATATCCACACGCATTCTATACACGATTTATAAATAGATTAGCTCGAAAATTTTGACAACAAAGATGAGGTAAAATGTCGATTCATTTGAAAAGGAAAAAAATGATTTTATGGATCATTACTGCACTTGATTTTTGATTCCTCTTGCACAATTGCACGTACAGAATCTTACATAAACAATCGCACGCTCAAACATTTGAAAAATCGCCCCCGCTGGGGAATCGAACCTTACCTAACTACCTACAACCTGGCCTAAAACCTCAATCTATACAATCTATTATTATAAAAAGATTGAAATTACAATTTTTAAAAATTACATATTTTTTATTATTCAAAACTAAGACTTGAAAAAATGTTTTTGAATGAAATTTTTTATTTGATTTTATTATCATCTGACTTGATTCAAAAATCAAGATTCATTCACATAAGTGATATATAATTAAAAAATAGTTTAAACATCGTAGATTTTATTGTTGTTAAAAATCTGAAAAAAATAGAAAAAAATATATTTTTTCATTACATGATAGTAATTTCTACGAATATCAATGTGAAAAGATTACAAAAATTATTACTACGTTAAAATTGGAAATCAATTTGAACTACAATTTTAGTACAAATTATTTTTTATTTATTGTGTCAAAAAATCATATGTCGAAAACAATGCATTATTCTGCTAAAAAAAATTCTTCCAAATGATGTAATATTTGATCCTGGGTGACTCAATCAAATATGAACATATTGTAGTGTTATAGTTGTAATGTTATAAGAAATTTTAAATATCATTAGCAGAAAAATCTATAGTAGAAATAATGTACGAAAAGTATTCTTTTTTATACAATTCTTCAGAATATTTTTAAATTCTAAAAATTTCGTAAAACACAAAAAACAATACTGACATTATAAAATAGTTTATATTTTATAATATATATATATATATATATATATATATATATATATATATATATATATTTTTTAAATTTTTGTCTCTCCCCCCCCCCCCCCCCAGTTCCGTACACGGAAAAAAAAGTTCATTAAACTTTCTTGAAGTATTACAAGAGTCGGGGATGAGAGCGAACCTTGAACAAATCTTCTATATTCTGTATAACTTTCAGGATTTAATATAGAACTAACCCAGAATAACTCTACAAGAATTCTGTAAACTTTATATTGAACTTCCTCAACAGCTGACGATACCGGAAGTACCTCAGGTGCGGCATCAGTGGTTCTGGTGCCTGGAGTCGAGGCAGCTATTGTCGAAGCGGTCACGAAATGTCATGAGGCGGGTCTGTCACAGATGAAAGCATTGTTTGAATCATTCAAGTATGATCAGACCACCTTTAATAAATCTCTTGACACCTCTATTAAGGAAATGAAGGATGATATCATCAATAATGCTAAGCGCATTTCTGTACTGGAGGAAACTACCGCTTCTAATGTGTCTGATGTCAACAAAATTCTTGCGTCGTCAAAGAATTTCCAGAATAGACAATCGCAGCTGGAATCTGAAGTAGAATGTTTAACCCTAAAGTGCAATAATCTGGAGCAAGCTGCTCTCTCCGAGACTTTAGAGATCCATGGTTTACCAGAGAAAGAGGGGGAGGACCTTTCAGCTATCATCTGTCAAATCGGTTCTACCTTGGAGGTACCCCTCACTGAGGCAGATCTGACAACAGCATACAGGCTCAAATCTGCAAATTACACTGCTGCTAGACCTTCGCTTCCACCTATAGTAATAGTCACTTTTACCTCACAAGCTACCTGTAAGAACTTTCTGGTACTTGGTAAAAGAAAGCGTGGTCTTTCGACTAAACTTATTGGTTGGAGAGAAGATCGAGCCTTATAGATCAGGGAGTCGCTCACTAAGTCCAATCGGCAGATCTACAGCGCCGCGTTGGAACTAAGAAGAAACAACAAAATAAAATACCTGTGGATTGCTGGGGGCAAGATTTTTTGCCGGAAATCTGATGGTGCGCCGAGAATTTTTCTTGCTCATGTTCGGGATTTGGATTCTCTACGTTAATTTCGACATAAGAAGAAAATATTCCCAATTGACATCGTGGGGAGTATGGTTTGCAGTAATTTTATTTCGCATACTGATGGTTATTAACTTTATTTATTTTATAAATCTACATATTCTATATTGTTTTGATGCTGTCGTTAGAAATTTGGCAACTATTATTAAGTTGATCTTTTTTATTTTGATAATGCTTCACTTTCGAATGTTAGATTACATAATTTTTCTCGCGATTCTCTTATGCTTACTTACTATATTAATTCACTCTGCTGTAAAGATTACGATGCTCCTGTCAGGAAAAGTCTTAACTTCTCGTCTGTTATTCTTGCTTAGGTACACTCCTTATGTACACTTTTTGGTACTATTTTCTATATGTTATTATCTTATCTGGTACAACCCATTTCACACCTGCATTCTAAACATTATTGTTTCCAACATGTGGTCTGCTCTACGGAACTGGAAGGTTTTTACGCTAATCACCTTTTATTGCAGGGCTCTTTTTTGTAAGTTGCCCTATATATGGTATTGTCTCCCTCTTGTAAGATTTAATGGCCTTTCTTAATATATGTCACGTCAATGCTCAATCCCTGCCTGCTCATTTTGACGAGTTTGCTGAATATTTTGGTCAGAGATCCTTTCATATTATAGCTGTATCTGAAACTTGGCTCAAGCCTCAATTTGATTCCTCAAATATCAGCCTTAATAATTACTCACTTTTCAGAAAAGACAGGGTGTCTCGTAGAGGTGGTGGGGTCTGCGTATATGTCCATAATGATTTTAAGTGTAAGATCCTACACGTCAGTACTGAAACCACTGTCCCGTCCACTGAATTTTTATTTATTGATCTCTCTCTATCTCGTGAACGTTTACTTTTTGGGGTTGTATATAAACCACCCAATGCTGGTTTCGGTAATGAATTTGAGACGGAGCTTTTTAATTACACGCTTAATTATAATAATGTTATAATTGCAGGGGATTTCAATACTAACTTAAATATTCGCTCCAACCAATCCCAATACCTTACGTCTTTGGTCAATTCAGCGGGTTTATCTATAGTACCACATGGATCTACGCACCACTCCGGAATGTCTAGTACATGGATTGACCTTATGGCTGTGGAAGATCTTACTAGAGTACAAAATTATTCTCAACACCCAGTTCCCTTCCTGTCCAACCATGATCTTATTCAAATACATTACAATTTTAATTCAAGTATAAATGTCGCCCCGTGTTTTAAAAAATTCAGAAACCTAAGCAAAGTTGATGAGGACAGATTGTTCACTCTGCTCTCTGAAGCTGACTGGAGAAGTGTATTTTCTGAAAGAAATTTAAATTCAAAGGTAGAAAAACTCAATAATATATTAATTTCAACATTTGATGTAGTAGCCCCAGTACATGATTTTCAGGCGGGGAAAAAAGTTGTCCGTGGATATCAAAAGAGATTAAAAGTCTCAGAAGGGAAAGAGACAGAAAGTACTCTCAGGCCAGGAGGACTAATGACCCGGCACGATGGAAGGAATTCCGTATCCTTAGGAATCTGGTTCAAACTAAGATAAGGGACTCTAAAAATAAATATAACTATAATGCAATTGTTAACAAGAATAGGGATGAAAATATCTGGAAGGTCCTTCGGCGGCTTGGTATTATTCCCTCTCAGAGTCAAACCTTTGATCAGAACTACCCGGTAAATGACTTCATGAATCGTTTCCTGATTGAGCCTTTACCAATTGATACTACTCTGTTATCCAGTGAATTGCCTCCCTTTGATGATGCTAACTTTTACTTCTCTTATATTGGGGCTGAGTCTCTGCCTCCAGTAATTGCAAAGATAACCTCAGGAGCTATCGGTATCGATGGTATCTCTATTAAAATGGTTAAACTTTCTCTCCGTGTGATACTTCCTGTTCTACTTCATATTTACAATTGTTCTTTACAGCTTGGGATTTTCCCCAATATATAAAAACAAGCTCTGATTCGCCCTGTTCCTAAGATTACAAACCCTTCAACTCTAACAGATTTTCGTCCTATTTCTATCCTTAGTGCATTAGCCAAGCCTCTTGAGAAATTAGTGGATAACCAGCTAACTGAATATTTGGATAAACATAACCTGCTTGATCCTTTCCAGTCTGGATTCCGGAGGGAGCATAGTACCATCACTGCTTCCCTTAAATTTAGTGCTGATTTAAAAGCTGCAATAGATAAAAATGAAGTAACGATTGTTGTATTTTTTGATCTGTCCAAAGCGTTCGAGTTGGTAAACCGTGACCTTTTAATCAAAAAATTAAAAAACCTTAATATCTCTAACAGTGCCATAAATTGGTTCAAGTCTTACTTAAGTAATCGCTTACAATGTGTAGCAAACAGTGATGGTCTTCGCTCTGACTGGAATGAGGTGAAGAGTGGGGTTCCCCAGGGCTCAATACTTGGCCCCAAATTGTTTAATGTGTTCACTTGCGACTTTTCAGCTGTCTTGCGCTACTGTAAATATCACCTTTATGCTGATGATAGCAAAATATATCTTTCCGGGCCTCTTCGTACCCTTAGGGACCTACTTCAAATATTTCAGGAAGATATTAATAACGTCTACAACTGGGTTGTATCTAATGGTTTGAAACTCAATCCTCAGAAAACATGTGCTTTGCTAGTTGGATCCTCCATTCATAATCCATCAAAAGTCCTAGATTCCCTCCCACCTTTGTACTTGAACGGTCTTGCTATTGACTTCTCTGATTCAGTTAATGATCTTGGCTTGATATTCAACAGGACTCTTTCTTGGAAAGAGCATGTTGAACTTATATCTCGCAAAACCTTCAGAACTTTACATCAGCTAAGTCGGAGTAGGGACTCTTTGCCTACAGCTACGCGAATTCATCTTGTAAAAGCCTTGATTCTTCCTTATTTTGATTATGGGTGTGTGGTATATGATGGAATCTCTGATGACCTTAATTGCAAACTTGAACGTGCTTTCAATGCCTGCATCCGTTTTATATATAACTTGTCCAAATTCGATCATATTTCTGAGTATAGGGAAAGAGCTGGCTTTATGACAGTTGCCAAGAGAAGACAATATTTTATGGGTAATTTGCTGTACATGATCTTTAAAAATGAAAAGCCTGTATATTTATTGGAATTGCTTTTGCGGGAGAATCTGAACCTTCCAGGTCGGCCTGGGCTGCGCGATAGAGGTCGTACCCTGGCAATACCTGCTCATAGAGCATGTTTAATGCAAAAATCTTTTGTAATCAGAGGAAGGCGGCTTTGGAATAAACTGCCCAATAATATTCGTAATGCGCCCACAGTTTTTGCATTTAAAAAGATGTTCTCTGAATTTCTCAAATCTATGGATACACCTTTATTTAATATAACTCTGTGGACTTAGCCTGTATCTTGTTTTCTCTCTGTACTATATTCAGTTCTATTTCTATTACCCACGAAGGAATAGTAAGGAGTAGTATCCCTGTAAGTGGGGAGTGGGACGAGCGACGTCCAATAATTCGTTAATGCTAGCTACGAATGAAAACTCGTATGCTCCCCCGTTCACATGCGCACTGACGGTTGCCATGCCAACGATGTCAACACGCGTTTAAAGTTTCGAACTTTTGTATTGAACGAACATAAACAAACGAACATAACCTACATGTGCATCGAGATGTCAAAAGGTAGCATATTGAGTGGGTATAACATGTGACTGCGAAAACAGCTCTGCGCATGTGCACTGGGGAGCATTCGAGTTTTCATTCGTAGCTAGCATTAACGAATTATTGGACGTCACTTGTCCCACCTCTGCTCACCGAACACATAGGGTGATACCACTCCTTACTATTCCTTCGTGCTATTGCCATTACTATTTTTTTAATTCATTTATGTTTTTTCTATTATGAAGTGTGCTAATGGTATTCTATTTTCTTTTGTCTACTTATATCTTAAGATAAGTTTACCAACAGTGCCATCTTAATATAAGATTGTAGTAACTTCTTACAGCATAAGCTTACATGTACTTACTTACTTTTTTATATAACCGATAATGTCGTTAAATGTACATTTTTAATATTAAATCGGGGTTCTAAAAATATGTACACTACACTCTAGATTCTACATCTATATATTTATATATCTCTACATCTTTGTACATTGTTCTATGTGTATACTCTGTTTAGCTCCTAAAGGTGCTTTGTAGCCCTGTGAGCTTTTTTCTCAATAAATTCAAATTCAAAAACTCCGATTTTGAAAAGTTTAATAAAATATATAGAGAAATTCATGAAAGAATGCTGAAAACTTTCGTAGAAATCACAATTGAGGTATTGAAAATTTGTAATCACATAATTATAAGGTTTAAATACCTCAATTCAGTCAAAGGTATAGAAAAATTCTTCAAAAAATGTTGAAAAATCTCATAGAAATTCGATTCGAAGTATTGAGTGTTTGTGAATTACTTCAATCGAAGATCTATAGACTTCAGTTCTTTAAAATGTAGCTGCGCAGTCGCTACTGTGCGCAGGCAGCGACTTTTCCGCATGGCTCTCGCGTGAAAAAAAATAATTCAAGTCTTAGAGAACATTAGCACGGGTTAAAAATTAAAATATTAAGTTTGCCAATAACCGACACATCTCTAAATGGTAAATCCACTACCCGGGTGCACCGGATCGTGCACCAGGTCGTTCAAGACGTCATCTACGAGAACTTTTTTAGAATCTAAATTGCATCAATAGCCAAAATAACTACCAATGGTGAGTCGACGATCAGGATGCACCGGAACGTGCACCAGGTCGTTTGGCACGTATTCTATGAGAACTGCTTTAAAATTCAAATTGTGTCAACATCCAAAATAATTAAGTGTTGAGTCGACGATCCGGGTGCACCGAGTCGCGCACCAGGTAGTTTAGCACGTATTCTACGAGAACTTTTTAGAAATTTGAATTGTTTCAACCACCAAATTAACTACCGTCGACTCACCATTGGTAGTTATTTTGGTAGATAAACCTCAAGATTTCTAAAGAAATCATCAAGTCAAGCTTCCTTCGATCGTTTTTTTATATTAAGAAAATATGAGAGAAAATAAAGTTTTCATATTTTTGTTTCGGTCTTACGATCCATTTAAAAAAATTGAAAAACTAAATCGAGTCAAAATTCCTTTTTATTGACGTTTTGGCCCCATCTGTGGGCCTTCATCGATACAAACATCTTAAAGAATAATCGGAGTCAATCATAAATATACGTCGAAGCAAATGACAACATTTTAAAATTTTGTGAAGTCAGATATCATTCTGAAGTTTTAAAAATCATTATGAAGTTTGTAAAAAAAGTATTGGGAAACTATAAAGTCCAAGGAACTTTCCCAATATTTTAAAAAAGGTTCATATTTTGTAATTAAAATGCTGTGAAACAGCTAGCAAACTGATGTTTTTTTACAAACTTCATAGTGATTTTTAAAACTTCAGAATGATCTGACTTTACAAAATTTTAAAATGTTGTCATTCGCTTCGACATATATTCATGATTGAGTTCGATTATTCTCTAAGATGTTTCTTTCTGATGAAGGCCCACAGATGAGGCCGAAACGTCAATAAAAAGGAATTTTGACTCGATTTCTTTTCTAAATTTTTTCTAAATGTATCGTAAGACCGAAATAAAAATACGAAAACTTTAATTTCTCTCATATTTTCTTAATGGTAGTTAGTTTGGCTATTGACACAATTTAGATTCTAAAAAAGTTCTCGTATATGTCGTCTTGAACGACCTGGTGCACGTTCCGGTGCACCCGGGTAGTGGACTTGCCATTTAGAGATGTGTCGGTTATTGGAAAACTTAAGATTTTAATTTTCAACGTTAAAAATTGAAATAGATTCAACTTTTTCCATGTCATATCTTATTTAATAGATTCAAAAAATATAGAATTGGGAATTCAACTTTTAAAATTATTTGCAATGCAAGCCTTTAATTTCATATAACTTATATAAACTTATTCTATATAGCTATATAACATCTTATTAATCTTGAACCTACTAGAATTTATAACCAAAAAAGAATTTGCGATTAAAAATTTGTTCGAAATTTAAAGTTTCCAAAATTTAAAAAATGTTAAAGATCCCGAAATTTGTAATTACCTAAATTTTAAACTAAATTTTCGAAATACGATATTCTTGAAATTACTGACATTATAAATATAAAACTCCAGAAATTTCAAATTTCCGAAATCGTTAACCTAGAATTTTCAAATCACAAAAATTTGTCAAACAGCCCTTCACAGCTGTAGCTTATATTTTAGATTTTTTTTTTATGCTACAAGTTATGTTAGCTGCGAGGTTTTCTCAGGAGCTCTGAATGCGTAGGTAGGGGGTTCGAGCCCACAGCGAATAATAATTTTAATAGCGTGCGATTATTTGTGTAGTGATTGTTTGTGTAATAGTAAATAATTATGTACTTAAATATGTGAACAAATATTAAAGCATAATGATAATAATAATGATAACAAAAAAGATTTTTTTAGGCTAAAAATCGGCCATGATTTTATAGAACTGTTCTCTATAGATCGAGACTTCTATTATTAGACTTCTATATAACTATTCTACGTTTTTCACATTTTAGAGAACTCTGTATTAAATTTTGTAGAATAGTTCGATGCAATGTAAAACCAAGAAGATTTTAACTTTTAATAAACTACCCGTCGTATCCTCTACTATAGGACTAGTTCTATCAAATTTAATGAAATTTTTTTTTCCGTGTAGTTCTATAAAATTTAATTTAATTTTTTTCCGTGTACTATGGGTTTTCAATCTGTAAGCAACTGACTCATTAATGTATCTTTCATTCAATATTAACGTTTATTTCAAAAATGACCACACTTTAGAAAAATTGTTACCTGATAAAAAGGATTCTGATAAAATAGAAAATCTATCTAATGTAGTTTATTTAATTAAATATACTGGTTTCAATAAACTCCATGTAGGTGAAACTGGAAGGAAATTGAATCATTTTTACATTCTCATTCTAATGAGAAGGTATTGGTTTTATGTAAAATTTGACTTGGTCGGTTTTCATCAAATCTCCACGTTTTGAGACCCCCTGAGCTAGAAAAAAAGGTTTTTAGCAAGGTGTCTGTCTGTCTGTAGTCTGTCTGTCTGTCTGTAGGCACGATAACTTTCGAAAAAATAATCAGATTGGGTTGTGCTTTGGCACAATTTTTTAGGGCCTCAAAAGAAAGAACAAGTTCGTTAACCAACTATTTTAGATAAAAATTCAAAAAGTGAGCACATTTTGAAAATTTTTGAAGACCATTTTTTTTCCAAAATTCAAAAATTCTATGTACGGCTATTCATAGTACTCCAAAACTCGAACAATTTATCCCAATGACTTTTTCGGATGAAAAGAAAATTACCGGAGTTATAGCATTTTCAAAATTACAAAAAACAAACGTAAGTGAACATTTCATGCCGAAAAACGCACGATATGGAAAAAAGTCAAGAGAAGGAAAATGTTTCTTTTTGAACACCCTACTATATTTCCGTAACAACTTTTTGAATTTTTTGAAAAATCAAAAATCCAAATTTTGATCACACAAAAAAATAATGAAAAATCAATAATTTCATTTTGCTGTCAAACTATACAAGATACGACCAAAGATAAATGGAAAAAAATTATGCACCTAAAAATGATCTCCTAATTTGTCATTATTCACTTTTTGATATGATGCGTAGTTTTTATTTTATTCGTAAAAGACAGCATTGGAAATAGTAAAATTAAATTTTTAGACGAATAACACAAGCTACGAGAAAAATGACACAGACAAAATTTGTTCATCCAAAGAAGAGGTACAAATTTGTTATGAATCGTGTTCTAATAGGATGCGTAGTTTTTGTATTATGCGTGACTTTTTCATTTCTATCATACGGTGCACAGAAGCGAGCGTGGAACGCAAGGTTCAAATAATTTCAAAATCACATCTCGAGCGCGAAGCGCGAGTGTCTGGATGAGAATGTGTTCCTTAAGGTCGATTTTACCTTGAGTAAATAAAGTTCCATTTCATTCTAAAATAAAAACAAATTTAACAATCACTTCACATGTAGAGGCTTTGATAATTTTATAATATTTGCAAATAAACTTTTTCTTTCCATCAAAGTCGAACACGAAATTCAAAAATCTAGAGAAACCGAGCGTAAAGCGCGATTTAAATACGTCCGAGCGCGAAGCGCGAGATGAATATATGATCGAGCGCGAAGCGCGAAATCCAACAGTCGCGCGCCCTGGGCGCGCTCAAACTTGCGAGCGAAGCGCGCGATGAGAATGTGCCCGCGAAGCGGGCAGATTTTTGATGTGTCAACATCTTAGACCTCGATATGGGTAGTCGCGCCTGATTCGAATGAAACCACGACTGCATAGTGTAACGCTACATGTAACGCAGGCTTGTCACGCACACGTTGTGTCTTATGGCACACAGCCCGGAGGCTCGCTTTTCTTCACCCACAGACAGGAGCCCTTCAGTCTCTCTTTGCCCATCTCTCTCTCTCTCCTTTTCCATCTCTCTCTCTCTCTCTCTCTCTCTCTCTCTCTCTCTCCTTCTCCATCTCTCCTTCTCCACCCCCTCTCTC
>CAKNXH010064020.1:254621-265032 GCA_932178445.1 Andricus quercusramuli | reverse complement strand
GAATCGTTTCCTGATTGAGCCTTTACCAATTGATACTACTCTGTTATCCAGTGAATTGCCTCCCTTTGATGATGCTAACTTTTACTTCTCTTATATTGGGGCTGAGTCTCTGCCTCCAGTAATTGCAAAGATAACCTCAGGAGCTATCGGTATCGATGGTATCTCTATTAAAATGGTTAAACTTTCTCTCCGTGTGATACTTCCTGTTCTACTTCATATTTACAATTGTTCTTTACAGCTTGGGATTTTCCCCAATATATAAAAACAAGCTCTGATTCGCCCTGTTCCTAAGATTACAAACCCTTCAACTCTAACAGATTTTCGTCCTATTTCTATCCTTAGTGCATTAGCCAAGCCTCTTGAGAAATTAGTGGATAACCAGCTAACTGAATATTTGGATAAACATAACCTGCTTGATCCTTTCCAGTCTGGATTCCGGAGGGAGCATAGTACCATCACTGCTTCCCTTAAATTTAGTGCTGATTTAAAAGCTGCAATAGATAAAAATGAAGTAACGATTGTTGTATTTTTTGATCTGTCCAAAGCGTTCGAGTTGGTAAACCGTGACCTTTTAATCAAAAAATTAAAAAACCTTAATATCTCTAACAGTGCCATAAATTGGTTCAAGTCTTACTTAAGTAATCGCTTACAATGTGTAGCAAACAGTGATGGTCTTCGCTCTGACTGGAATGAGGTGAAGAGTGGGGTTCCCCAGGGCTCAATACTTGGCCCCAAATTGTTTAATGTGTTCACTTGCGACTTTTCAGCTGTCTTGCGCTACTGTAAATATCACCTTTATGCTGATGATAGCAAAATATATCTTTCCGGGCCTCTTCGTACCCTTAGGGACCTACTTCAAATATTTCAGGAAGATATTAATAACGTCTACAACTGGGTTGTATCTAATGGTTTGAAACTCAATCCTCAGAAAACATGTGCTTTGCTAGTTGGATCCTCCATTCATAATCCATCAAAAGTCCTAGATTCCCTCCCACCTTTGTACTTGAACGGTCTTGCTATTGACTTCTCTGATTCAGTTAATGATCTTGGCTTGATATTCAACAGGACTCTTTCTTGGAAAGAGCATGTTGAACTTATATCTCGCAAAACCTTCAGAACTTTACATCAGCTAAGTCGGAGTAGGGACTCTTTGCCTACAGCTACGCGAATTCATCTTGTAAAAGCCTTGATTCTTCCTTATTTTGATTATGGGTGTGTGGTATATGATGGAATCTCTGATGACCTTAATTGCAAACTTGAACGTGCTTTCAATGCCTGCATCCGTTTTATATATAACTTGTCCAAATTCGATCATATTTCTGAGTATAGGGAAAGAGCTGGCTTTATGACAGTTGCCAAGAGAAGACAATATTTTATGGGTAATTTGCTGTACATGATCTTTAAAAATGAAAAGCCTGTATATTTATTGGAATTGCTTTTGCGGGAGAATCTGAACCTTCCAGGTCGGCCTGGGCTGCGCGATAGAGGTCGTACCCTGGCAATACCTGCTCATAGAGCATGTTTAATGCAAAAATCTTTTGTAATCAGAGGAAGGCGGCTTTGGAATAAACTGCCCAATAATATTCGTAATGCGCCCACAGTTTTTGCATTTAAAAAGATGTTCTCTGAATTTCTCAAATCTATGGATACACCTTTATTTAATATAACTCTGTGGACTTAGCCTGTATCTTGTTTTCTCTCTGTACTATATTCAGTTCTATTTCTATTACCCACGAAGGAATAGTAAGGAGTAGTATCCCTGTAAGTGGGGAGTGGGACGAGCGACGTCCAATAATTCGTTAATGCTAGCTACGAATGAAAACTCGTATGCTCCCCCGTTCACATGCGCACTGACGGTTGCCATGCCAACGATGTCAACACGCGTTTAAAGTTTCGAACTTTTGTATTGAACGAACATAAACAAACGAACATAACCTACATGTGCATCGAGATGTCAAAAGGTAGCATATTGAGTGGGTATAACATGTGACTGCGAAAACAGCTCTGCGCATGTGCACTGGGGAGCATTCGAGTTTTCATTCGTAGCTAGCATTAACGAATTATTGGACGTCACTTGTCCCACCTCTGCTCACCGAACACATAGGGTGATACCACTCCTTACTATTCCTTCGTGCTATTGCCATTACTATTTTTTTAATTCATTTATGTTTTTTCTATTATGAAGTGTGCTAATGGTATTCTATTTTCTTTTGTCTACTTATATCTTAAGATAAGTTTACCAACAGTGCCATCTTAATATAAGATTGTAGTAACTTCTTACAGCATAAGCTTACATGTACTTACTTACTTTTTTATATAACCGATAATGTCGTTAAATGTACATTTTTAATATTAAATCGGGGTTCTAAAAATATGTACACTACACTCTAGATTCTACATCTATATATTTATATATCTCTACATCTTTGTACATTGTTCTATGTGTATACTCTGTTTAGCTCCTAAAGGTGCTTTGTAGCCCTGTGAGCTTTTTTCTCAATAAATTCAAATTCAAAAACTCCGATTTTGAAAAGTTTAATAAAATATATAGAGAAATTCATGAAAGAATGCTGAAAACTTTCGTAGAAATCACAATTGAGGTATTGAAAATTTGTAATCACATAATTATAAGGTTTAAATACCTCAATTCAGTCAAAGGTATAGAAAAATTCTTCAAAAAATGTTGAAAAATCTCATAGAAATTCGATTCGAAGTATTGAGTGTTTGTGAATTACTTCAATCGAAGATCTATAGACTTCAGTTCTTTAAAATGTAGCTGCGCAGTCGCTACTGTGCGCAGGCAGCGACTTTTCCGCATGGCTCTCGCGTGAAAAAAAATAATTCAAGTCTTAGAGAACATTAGCACGGGTTAAAAATTAAAATATTAAGTTTGCCAATAACCGACACATCTCTAAATGGTAAATCCACTACCCGGGTGCACCGGATCGTGCACCAGGTCGTTCAAGACGTCATCTACGAGAACTTTTTTAGAATCTAAATTGCATCAATAGCCAAAATAACTACCAATGGTGAGTCGACGATCAGGATGCACCGGAACGTGCACCAGGTCGTTTGGCACGTATTCTATGAGAACTGCTTTAAAATTCAAATTGTGTCAACATCCAAAATAATTAAGTGTTGAGTCGACGATCCGGGTGCACCGAGTCGCGCACCAGGTAGTTTAGCACGTATTCTACGAGAACTTTTTAGAAATTTGAATTGTTTCAACCACCAAATTAACTACCGTCGACTCACCATTGGTAGTTATTTTGGTAGATAAACCTCAAGATTTCTAAAGAAATCATCAAGTCAAGCTTCCTTCGATCGTTTTTTTATATTAAGAAAATATGAGAGAAAATAAAGTTTTCATATTTTTGTTTCGGTCTTACGATCCATTTAGAAAAAATTGAAAAACTAAATCGAGTCAAAATTCCTTATTATTGACGTTTTGGCCCCATCTGTGGGCCTTCATCGATACAAACATCTTAAAGAATAATCGGAGTCAAACATTAATATACGTCGAAGCAAATGACAACATTTTAAAATTTTGAGAAGTCAGATATCATTCTGAAGTTTTTAAAATCATTAAGAAGTTTGTAAAAAAAGTATTGGGAAACTATAAAGTCCAAGGAACTTTCCCAATATGTTAAAAAAGGTTCATATTTTGTAATTAAAATGCTGTGAAACAGCTAACAAACTGATGTTTTTTTACAAACTTCATAGTGATTTTTGAAACTTCAGAATGATCTGACTTTACAAAATTTTAAAATGTTGTCATTCGCTTCGACGTATATTTATGATTGAGTTCGATTATTCTCTAAGATGTTTCTTTCTGATGAAGGCCCACAGATGAGGCCGAAACGTCAATAAAAAGGAATTTCGACTCGATTTCTTTTTTAAATTTTTTCTAAATGTATCGTAAGACCGAAATAAAAATATGAAAACTTTGTTTTCTCTCATATTTTCTTAATGGTAGTCAGTCTGGCAATTGACACAATTGAGATTCTAAAAAAGTTCTCGTAGATGACGTCTTGAACGACCTGGTGCACGTTCCGGTGCACCCGGGTAGTGGACTTGCCATTTAGAGATGTGTCGGTTATTGGAAAACTTAAGATTTTAATTTTCAACGTTAAAAATTGAAATAGATTCAACTTTTCCCATGTCATATCTTATTAAATCGATTCAAAAAATATAGAATTGGGAATTCAACTTTTAAAATTATTTGCAATGCAAGCCTTTAATTTCATATAACTTATATAAACTGATTCTATATAGCTATATAACATCTTATTAATCTTGAACCTACTAGTATTTATTACCAAAAAAGAATTTGCGATTAAAAATTTGTTCGAAATTTAAAGTTTCCAAAATTTAAAAAATGTTAAACATCCCGAAATTTGTAATTACCTAAATTTTAAACTAAATTTTCGAAATATGATATTCTTGAAATTACTGACATTATAAATATATAACTCCAGAAATTTCAAATTTCCGAAATCATTAACCTAGAATTTTCAAATCACAAAAATTTGTCAAACAGCCCTTCACAGCTGTAGCTTATATTTTAGATTTTTTTTTTTATACTACAAGTTATGTTAGCTGCGATGTTTTCTCAGGAGCTCCGAATGCGTAGGTAGGGGGTTCGAGCCCACAGCGAATAATAATTTTAATAGCGTGCGATTATTTGTGTAGTGATTGTTTGTGTAATAGTAAATAATTATGTACTTAAATCTGTGAACAAATATTAAAGCATAATGATAATAATAATGATAATAAAAAAGATTTTTTTTAGGCTAAAAATCGGCCATGATTTTATAGAACTGTTCTCTATAGTTTCGAGACTTCTCCGATGTAGACTGTATATTAGCTGGACTTTTAGATTTTCTTGAACTGTTTTACGTATTGAATTTTGTAGAATAGTTCGATGCAATGTAAAACCAAGAAGATTTTAACTTTTAATAAACTACCCGTTGTATCCTCTACTATAGGACTAGTTCTATAAAATTTAATGAAATTTTTTTTCCGTGTACGCATGCGTGTCGTGAGAATGCAGAGAAAATGGCGCATTTTGTTTGAAAAGACGGCGGTATTTTTGACACGACGCCGGCGCGCAGTAAGCGCGTGAACAAATACATAAACAAATGAAAATGCAAGAATCTCTGACTAAGGTGCTCTTGGAAATTTAGCGCTCTTCAATTTAAAAAAAAAACTGATTGCGGATTGGGGCAATATTGAAGGCTGTAGAGTGTAGACCTTTTGAACGAAATGCTATCGTGTCCACTTCAACGTTTCCATTATTAGTGCAAATATTAACCGATTTTCATGAATCTTTTTCAACTTCCTTGAAATAATATGAATGAACTATTTCTGCTAATTAAAACTGAATTACGCGATGCTTTCATAATTTCAGTTTTTTGAACCGGCCTGCATCTCATAATAATGAGGAGGGTAACTCGACGCGTTCAAAAGTCTCCACTCGCCCTACGGGGCGTCTGCCCTGTGACTTTGACAATAGTCCAAGAGCTGGTGACGTTTTTCGTGAAGTGAGAGTATACGTCCTAGTTTTTCGCTTATATGTCTGGGAACCCTGGCGGACCGGCCGAACGCAAACATTACGCTACAGCGTAACGGTAAAGTAATGGTAAAGTAATGCTAAAGTAATATGGCATTATAATTAATAAGGGAAACAAAATTAATATGTAAATTGTTGCAATTATAATAAAACGTTAAAATTTACATTAAATGGTCATGCCGTAATTGCAACAAGTTGCTTTCTCAGCGTTAAAAAATAAAAAAACAAAGTGGCTGTCATTCAAGTCGGGTCCCTGCAGACTGGCAACCCATTTAAAGCCACGTTAGCGGGTTGCCAATATGCAGGGGCCCGACTGCAATGACGGTCACTATGTTTTTTAATTTTTTAATGCTGCGAAAGCAACTTGTTGCAATTTCGGCATGACCGTTGAACGTAAATTTCAACGTTTTATTATAATTGCAACAGTTTACATATTAATTTTGTTTCCTTAATTAATTATAATGCCATATTACTTTACCATTACTTTAGCATTACTTTACCGTTACGCTGTAGCGTAATGTTTGCGTTCGGCCGGTCCGCCAGGGAAATGACCTTTCTTTCGAAACCCGTAAATGCCAGACGCCCTGCCTGGGGCGTTTGGACACCTGAGCCAGGTGAAAAAATCGGAAATTTGCAGTGATAGTAGAAGAGCCAATTTTCTCCTGGTATCGATTATTGATGCCCCAAGTTTATTATTATTCAATCGCCAGACCGATAGCTTGGGGATAACATACTGCCAGACTCGATAGTTATCAATAAAAAAAGTTGGATTTTGCAGTGACAGTATAAGGTCTGGCGTTTTCAATAACATAAAGAATAGTATTCACAGGTAGCATTCGTAAAACGACAGACCGAAATTCCGGGGAGAACACCTTGAAAATCAAGTTTGAAAATGAATAATTTTCCTCCAAAGTGTGGGTCTGAGCGGGGACCGAGGGATAAGGAAGCAGCAGCGTCAGGGCAAAAGGCTGAATGGAGAGGATAACGGCTACTTCGACTGCCGGCCACGTCCCTCGGTCCCCGCTCTGGCCCATGCTTTCGAGGAAAATTATTCATTTTCAAACTTAATTTTCAAGGTGTTCGCCCCGGAATTTCGGTCTGTCGTTTTACGAATGCTACCTGTGAATACTATTCTTTATGTTATTGAAAACGCCAGACCTTATACTCTCACTGCAAAATCCAACTTTTTTTATTGATAATTATCGAGTCTGGCAGTATGTTATCCCCAAGCTATCGGTCTGGCGATTGAATAATAATAAACTTGGGGCATCAATAATCGATACTAGAAGAAAATTGGCTCTTATACTATCACTGCAAATTTCCGATTTTTTCACCTGGCTTAGGTGTCCAAACGCCCCAGGCAGGGCGTCTGGCATTTACGGGTTTCGAAAGAATGGTCATTTCCCAGACATGTAAGCGAAAAACTAGGACATATACTCTCACTTTACGAAAAACCTCACCAGCTCTTGGACTACAAGGGTCGAGGCTCAGGCATCGAAAATACAAACTCAGCTAGTACTGAGCGTCACTGCATTTTTTTATATTTTTCTTTTCTTTTTGCTTATCATTTTACATATAAACATTTTTTAAAAAACCGGCTCTTAACAGGAAAAGAGACCAATATTTAGATGAGGCATGAAAAATATCAGACCAAAATATTCAACCGTGCGGCCGGAAACTGGAATTCCTTTTTATAACGCTGATAAATCCCCTTAATATTGGGCCGCCCGGATCGGCAGTTACTTGCCTTAAATTTACTCCGTGCAAACACTTCGTACGCATCTTTTTACTTATTCATTTAAGAGAAATTTTTGGTTATACACATACATTTGTAGGTAAAGAATCAATCTACAAGGGGTATTTCTTAAATTTGTGAAATAATCATTACTAGTCGAGAAATTAGTCTTCAAAAGAGGGTAACTTTGATCAAGCATATTATCAATATAATAAATGTTTATTGAAATTTGACAAATATCCCTTTTAGCTTATTGTTTTACGAATACAGGCATGCCACATAAGTAATATTTTTCACTACACTTTGCGAGAAAATAGCGGCAAGCGATAACCTTACAAAAGCCCATTTACCCAGCCCTCTTAAGCGTAGCTCACGTGTGTATAAGCATAGTAAAAGCGCATGATAAGAGGGACGGGGTGTCTAAAATCTCTGAAACATGCGTGCTATGTGAACGCTACCAATCAAGGTTTTCTTGATTTTATAATGTACCTATAATTGAATTTGAAAATAAAATAATTCAATAAATTTATTTGACAAATAAGTACTAAAAACGTGTCTAATTATTATGCTTTAATATAAAAAATTTTAAATGTAGGCCGCAACCACTTTACGTTAGATACAAATAAAATGGTAGATGCAATTTAATAACTACTAAATAAAGTGAAATGACTAAGATACTATAACTTTGAAAAAATGTTCGCAGAGTAAATTATCAGAATTTCAGCGGCAGACAGCCTTGAAAGAACAACCATCCTTTTTGGAAATTGCAGCTTTCTCGTTCTTTCCTGGATCCTTTTTGGTTGGACCCCAATTTAGCATGCGAAGATACAAAGATTACGTCCATGGTCGTCTTATTGAAAGCGTACGTAGATTTGGACATGAAATTTAAATTCTATTTTAAATTTTGATGTTAATTAATATCCCATTTTTCATGTAATTTAATTTTTGTCGGAAATTACTTCTAGAAGCCAGTGTCAAATACTCGAAAGCTACCTGACTGTATTACTCCTGGTATTCTGCGTGCAAGTCTTGGTTTCATTTATGTAGTGATCTACCATGTTGGTACACAATACTTCCCTGAAAAGTATTTGTTAAGCCATGTGTTTGAAAACCTTAATTTTGTCCAACGATGTTTCGTTATTGGGATTTGGGGTCGTATCAACTTGTATAAATATATAAGCTGTTGGTTGATGACAGAAGGAGTAAGTAGCAATTATTCTCATTAGGAAAATTGATTTTTAATTTTTACTTTGACTTAATATGTGATATTTTCTTCATTACAGGTTTGTACAGCTTTCGGATTAACGTACAATGGAAAAGATTCCAAGGGTCGTACGAAATGGGATGGTTGTGCGAACGTTAAGTTACTTACTTTCGAAAATGCTACAGAATATGATCACTATATCCAATCCTTCAACATCAACACAAACCATTGGAGTGCAGAATACATTTATAAAAGGCTGAAATTCCTGGGATCCAAGCTTTATAGTCAAGTAGCCACCCTCGCATTCCTTGCTGTTTGGCATGGCTTCCATTCTGGGTACTACATGTGCTTCGTTATGGAGTTCGTCATAATGTACTTCGAGAAAGATGTAAGATTTATTCATTTTTTATTTGAAACGAAGTAATTGATTATTCTCATGATTGCATAGCAAAATTCTACTTAGCAACTCCAACTGAGATCTCGGTATTCGCTGTTTAAAAACATTTTAAATTAGAAATCCTTTTGAAATTTTTTGAAACAACCGTTAATTGAAACTTTTCCGTAGTGGTAAAAAAATTTCATTCTCGTTACTTCTAGTTCACTGATCGACTGCAATTAATTTAGCAGAATATATTCGATTTTCATTAAGGCTGTGCAAAATTATTTAAAACTCGAGTTAGCCCGAAAGTTCGATATAAAAAATGCTTAAAATTGCTGGTAACTTTTCAGTAATTTATGGTAACTTATCATAAGTTATCAAAAATTGTTGGAAATTTTGTTATTGAATTTTCGGGCTGGTTCAGGTTTTTGGTCCTTGTTGAAAATCCGACACTCGACTTAACCCGAAAACATTTTCCACACTACTAATTTCCATTCAACAATACTTCACCTAGGGAATGGTTTTTTATATATTCTTGAAAACAAAAAATTCAATTCTTGTCAACGTTTTCTTCGCTCCGCTGTAAAATCACGATTTTGTACTCTTTGACTCCTGTTACCTGGAAATCAATACGTTTAAAGTGGAAGCACTTCTACAAAAAAATGATTGGATCCGATTGCGAACGATTGAAAAAAAATTTCAATCGTTCCCAATTGTGTTTCTTGATCGGGTCGCACCGATTCGGAACGATTGAGGCCGGCTATCGTTGCCTATCGTTCTCAATCTGGACTCGAGATAAAGTAAATCTGCCATTATGTTGGTGGCAGCACATTGGTCTCGCGGGAATTATTTGAAAAAGTGTATTCACTTTTTTTACATCTCTGTACAAGATAACTTTTAAAAAGATGTAAAATTGTTGAATAATTCCCTCGCGATCAAGGAGCAGTCATCAATATATTTTGAAATAACTTATTTTGTAGTAATTTTCATTAGATTATCATATTATTTGTCATTAACATGTTAATTTGTTTAATCTGGTTGCGGCTTATTTTTTTTTTAAATTTTGATACCTAAGTATAATAATTAAACAGGTTATTAGAAGTTATTTTTCAAATAAATTAACTATATTATTTTATTTTCATTTTGAAATTTAGCTTGCAAATTATATAAGAAACCCCTTCATCGGTGTAACGGGGTACTCGGGTATCCACCTCCCTTTTTTCAATTTTTTTAATTCTTAAGAAGAGAACTAACGTGCGGCGCATTAAGGATCCATTGTAGTTGCTTGCCAAATAGTTCTGTAGCGCAGAACATCCCAAGTCATATTTCCCACCCCGTAATAATAATTTTAAAAAACCCCTAAGACCAGTCCTACCAGCTTTACCTGAACAAATCCGAAGACCTTCTACAGAGAACACTCGAAAAATTAAAAAATTTGAAATAATCACCCAAATCACCATAAGAAAACCCGAACTTATATTTCCAACCCCATGATAATATTCAACAACCCCCTAAGACCAC
>CAKNXH010064020.1:231247-254611 GCA_932178445.1 Andricus quercusramuli | reverse complement strand
ATTCAACAACCCCCTAAGACCACCACTACTACTTTTACCTTAGCAAACCCCAAAATCCTCTACGTAAGACACTCAAATAATTAAAAAAATTTTAATAATTACCCCAGTCAACTTCAGAAAACTACAAGTTATATTCTCAACCCTATGATAATATTCAACAACCCCCTAAGACCACTCCTTCCACTTTTGCCTTAATAAATCCGAAGAGTATCCACGTAAAACACTCAACAAATTTCAAAATTTTAAATAATCACACAAGTTACCTTCAGAAAACTTCGAACTATATTTCCAACCACATTATAACATTCAGTAACCCCCTAAGACCACCCCTTCCACTTTTAATTCGATAAATCTTAAATTACTCCACGTGAAAGACTCAAAAAATTCAAAAGATCACTGAATCCAGCTTCAAAAAACACCAAATTTATATTGTAAACTGCACGCGTTTTTAGACGGTCTTTAGGGTTAGGTTTCCGATCGACGTCTCTATGCATTTACCCGATTGAGAACGATTCAAACGCTTGTCCCGATTGAAAACGATTGAGAACGATGAACAAAATTTTGTCCCTATTAATACGAATTCAAAACGATTCACCTGTTAATCGGTCTCAATCGGGTCCAATCATTTTTTTCTAGAAGGGAGCCTGTATGTAAGAATTCAGAAATTTTAACGATTCATTCAAATTGCAAGTAGGGTAATCGGTACAATGTATGGCCACTTACGGAATTTTTTCAGTTTAACTATGTGTAAAAAAAATACTCTAGGCGCCGAACGAAATGCTGAAATACACAGTTCGATGGTAAATTTGAAAAAGATTCAAATTGTGATAGTAAATTAAGCTTTGGAAGTAGTGGATAATTTGTATTTCAAGAAATTAACTATAATGGCAAAAAACACAATAATTGGCCACGACAACATAATGGTTAGCATAGGCCAATGATTGTATAATTGGCCACTGAAATGTGGTGGAATACGCTCATTGGCCACATCAGGTTGAATAGATCACTGATTTTAAAAGCACAGTGATTAGTCTGTAAGCTGTATAATGATTGACCGGGGGCAAAAACTATTTTTGACATGATTTCCACTGATAGGCATTCATTGGTCCATACTCTCAGTTTGCTATAATCTTATTTTTGCCACAAAATTACTCAATTTTAAAACCGGGATCTTTTGAATACTAGATCGGAATGCTAAGAAAATCCTAACCTCTCTAACCAATTTTAAAGCTGTCATTTTTATCAATTCGCATTCCCTCCTAGTCTTCGCTTTAATAGTAGTTTTCAACTTTAGGTTCTTTTTGGTAACTTTTGGTGATTTTGTGGCAAAATGAGATTATATGACTAACTGAGACTATGCACTAATAACACTGGTCAACATGTGATAAAAGATTTACCACCGGACTTCATTGAGGTATACTAAGGTTTTTGGGGTCGCTGATTTTGAATCCGAGGTCGGTTAACCTCTACCACGTCTAGTTCAAGGTCATTTCAAGGTCAATGATAGAAATCTTAAGGTCACATCAAGGTCATACTGAGACGAAATGGTTAGGAAAATCTAAAAAAAAAACTATAATGATCTTGGATTCATGTATTTAGTAATTACCATTTCCAATCATTATTCATAAGATGAAGGGACAAGCAATTATATATATGAATATATTCTATAAAAAGTTTAAAGTATATTGACTGAATTTTTTTCAGATATTAGTCATTAATTGCTTTTCAGATATTTTAGCCACTCAGTATGTTGGAAAAGTCTGCGGTGGTCAATCGTTTCAGGGTTCTGATTTACGATAGAAAGATGAGGGGAGTAGAAGAACGAAGGAGGTAGAGGAAAGAAGTTGAATGGCGAGGAGATAGAGAAACAGATAAGGATGTCAAGATGGTTAGTAGCAGTAGAGCTGGACGGGGTAAAGAACGAAGCATGGCTGTGTAGTACACAAGAGGTTACGGAGAGGCTGAAGGGGATAGTGAAGAAAGTATGGATGGAGAGGGGTTCCCAGGAGGGTGGAGGCCGAAGTCGACAGTGACATTGTATAAAAAAGGTGACAGGGATAGGCAGGAGAATTATAGAGGGGTGAATACGGCGTACAAAGTATACGCGATGGTTTTGACGGATAGGCTGCGGAAGGATGTCGAGGGGAAATTAATATGGCCGGAGATGCAGGGGGGCTTTAGGGAGGGCAGGAGCACTATCGACATTATTTAAGTTTTGCAGCACGTGCTGGATAAAGAATTATCGAAAAATGGGTCAAAAGGGTACAAGTTTTTTGTGGATCTCAAAGGTTCGTTCCCTCCGGTGGATAGGGGGAGTTCGTGGAAGGCGATGGAGGAGAGGGGAGTGGAGAGAGGTCTAATCAAGAAGGCAAGGTAGGCTTATGAAGAAACGCAAGATAGGTCGAGAGGAGGGGAGGGGATTTCGGAGGGTTTCTGGGTAGATAGAGGGGCATAGTGTTACTGGAAAAAAGCGAGGAGTCCTCAAAGGAGATGATGAAGAGGTTGAGAAAATACCTGGAAAATGCGGGAAATTCCAAGATTATGGGGTTCAGGAAAGGAGGTCGAAGGAGTAAGGGAGGGGAGTGAAAATGGAAGGGAAAGGCGGTGCAGGAGGTGATAGAGTGTGTGTACCTGGGCTTCTAGTTTCGGAGGAATGGGGGAGTGGATGGTCATGTAAAACAGAGAGTGAAAAGGGCAAACCTTGTGATGAGGCAGGTGTGGGGGTTGGGAAAGAAGTTGTTCGCAGATGAATTTGGAAGAAGAATGAAATTGTTCGAATCGCTGGTGATGAGTGTGCTATTTTGTGGAGTGGTCGTGTGGGAGTGGAAGTGAAGGGAGTAAAGGGAATAGGTAAATAGGATACAGGAGAGGTACTTAAAGTGGGCATTGGGCTTGGCTAGGAATATGCCTACTTATATTGTCAGGAGGGAGACGGGGAAAACGAGAATAGGAAATATAACAGGGAGTCGGGCGTGTAAATATGAGGAGACATTTTTGAAGGAGGGGGAAAATAAGCTAGGTGGGGACTGTTGGTGGGAGAAGGAGAACAGAATGGGGGTGGGAAGATGGACGAGAGAGGGAGGGAGGTGTATGAGATGGTAAAAAAACGGCATGGAGAGGGAAGGCAGCAGGGGAGGAGCGAATAAGGGTGTCAAGATTTGACGGGAACTATGGGTGGGTTATGCCAATGGAGATTGCGAAATTTTTGCGAGCGAAAGGAAGTCAGGAGCTCATGGCGAGGATGAGATGTGGTCGCATGGAGTTTTGTAATAGGTTCTGGCTTCCTAAGGCGAAGCGGATGTGTGAATTGTGCGGGAAGGGGAATGCAAGGGTGAAACACTGGTTGGAGGATTGCGAGGAGGTGGAAAGGAGTGGGATAATCATGGAAATATTGATGTAATAAAGGGGAACAAAAGGACAGCAGCATGGGTGAAGGGGGTGTTGGGTGAGATGGAGAAGAAGAGAAGGAAGGAGGAAGAGGAATGGAGAAGGAAAGATATTTTAAATAGGAGAGGAAGTAGATATAAGTAAACTGTAAGTCTTGTACATAGTAGATGTGTATTAAGTATTACGTCTTAGCCGCGGAGGCAGAGTTTGACAATGCGAGGCAAAGCGAAAAAGTAGGGACATGCGTGCGAGGCGAGGCAAAACGAGGGAGACAAGGCGATGAGAGCGAGTGGTTTTAGAGATAGATGTTAGTTCGTAAGAATTATTTATACATTTAATTTAAACCCGATAAAACTTAAACGCTTATTAACACTACCAACATTAGTATGTGGGCACCATTTTTTAGCATTTATTTCAGACGCTTTTAGCTCTTAGCAATCGGGCCCCATTTTGTATACTGTGCGTTGAAAAGAGAAACTTCCTTCATAGACTGAAAAATTGAGAAAGAAAAAACAATTATTATTTTTTCTGTTTTTAGATTGTGCCAGTTCTTCAAAAACACGAACAACTTCAGATACTCCTTCAGAAAAATGCCGTTGCGCGATTCGCGTTCTGGATTCTTTTGAAGGTTTATACTTTAATCTTCATGGGTTATTCTGTCGTTCCTTTCGTCTACCTTTCTTATCCAAAGTACATGCAAGTATACAGAAGCGTTTATTATTGTGGTCACGTGATATTCTTTACTTATCCATTGCTCGCGCCTTTTATCAAAAAAGCGATTCACCTCAGTCGTTCCAGATATCACCGAGAATAATGTATAAATGTATGAATGCAGAGTCGAAATGAATGCATATATTTATGAAATTCGAGACTTCGGAACCATAGAGTTTTCTGTTAAAAAAAAAAAAAAAAAAAAAACAATTTTCGAGCAGTTTTTATTCACAAAAAACACGTATTTCGTTTATAAAGAGATTTATTTATAAGTAATATAAAGCAAATTTTAAGACATTGTAAAAAGACTTAGAAATGGGAGAACTAAAGTTAATTTTTAATTGGATAAGGTTGCTTTTCATTTAAATGGTTAATTTGAAGTATATAGTTTCTAACCTTCACAGCTTGATGTAACATAATAAAACTGTTATTACATTTAGAATATAAACATAATATTATTATACATAATTTTAACCGTATAATTGGTATATTATTATTTCTCTTTTTCAACAGCAACAAAACAAGATGAAAGCCTTTGGTTCTAAGGTCACGTTATGCTGAATGACGTAAATATTACGAATTAGGGTAAATACCTTTCTTATTATTCTTCCTCAATGTAACGGAGACATTTCCGTAGACAGATACTCATTCTGAAGTAGCAGAACAGCTACTGTAAACATGTTCGAAACAACGCCTTATCGTCCACATCAATCGTGATGCACTATATGTAAAATATTTATTATAGGTATACTTTCTGTCTTCGTACATAGATTATGATCATTGCGTACGTCTACGCGACGCACTTTGGTACGCATTTTTGAGTTATACTGAGTAGAGGCGAACAGCAAAACTCGTCGCGGTCCACTGCAGTGTGGCAACCGCACAGGGCTTCATCAGGAATGGATGTTCGCGGGAGGATGAAGCTGCAGGTCGCAATTCTCAACCGATTCACTTTTTTTTTTTGAATTATTCAATACCAAATTCCTAGCAAACTCAAGGTTCCTGATTTTTATTTTGTTCATTTAAAAAATTTTCAAAATCATTTTAGCGATTTCTCGGCCGTTTCAAAACATGTGGCTTCGTTTCTCGGTCTTTGACTGTACATGTGCTTTGCTACTCAAAGACCTAATTAATTTATAATAATTATAATAATTAATTAATAATTAATTTATACATATCTTTACGGCTTGTACCGTAAGCCGCTGCAATATCCCACAGGGATTACATTAATAGAATGTGAACAATCATTATGAACAATTATCTGCTTGCTGAAATTCGCCGTGACGCATTGGGGCGAATTCAAGTGTGTATTTTACGCTCACGAATTTAGACGCATTGAACAATGTTGAAGCCTTTGCGTGCTGACGCATTGAAGTGTATTCGCTGACTTCAGACTTTTGCACCGTATTTGTACGTATAGAAAGATTCAAAATTGAAATACTGTCTTCACGAATTTACATGTATTGACACATACGTCCAATGCGTCATTGTCGCAAAACGGTATTTGCAGGGTATCTTAGTCTTTTCAATTCAATTCGTATTAATACTTTCTTTTTTGCTGGGTTTCCAACCACAATTACGATATCTGGCTATTTGTCAATTCAATTTGTTTATAAAAATTGAAACATATAAATAATCAAATTATTTATATTCTAGGAGTACTCTTGCGTTGATTCAAGGTAATTCACATTATATGCGAACCGTTGATGAAGAGTAAATAATAATTATGTGACAATGTCGATTTTCTCATACTTTGAGAAAACATATAATAAATAAACAAATAAAAATTCAAAACATCTATGACCAAGGTGCTCTTCGAAAATTAGCGCTCTTCAATTAACAACGAACAAATCGCAAATCGGGACAAAATTGAAGTCTGTAGACTTTTTTGAACGAAAAATATCCCTTTGGTCCCACTATGTTTAGCACAGTGGAACGCATCTACGCGTTTGCATTTGCGTTCGAGTATAAACCAAACCTCGCCCCAGTGCGAAGGCGTACGGTCAAAACTGTGAAACGCGTCAGGTTTGACTTTTTGTCAGCGTTTCGGCGACGCGCTTGTCCAGTGTGAACCAAACCATTGCTTTACAGAGTTTCTATCCTGACGCAAACGCGAACGCCCGCTCGCATTCAGTTTTGCGTTCGAGTATGCATGGGCCTTAATGGTTATTCAAAAACTCACGAGCGATGAGTGCAAAGTGTGGCGGAGCACCATCTTGTTCAAGCCACATTCTTAGCCTCGTTGCTAAGTTAACATTCTCTAGTAGTACAGGTAAATGGTCTCTTAGCAACTCTAAGTAGAAGTGTCTATCAACGTTTCCATAAAAAAGTAGGGTCCAATTAAATAACCATTTACTATTCCACACCATACCATAAAACTCCATCAGTTTTGATAATCCACAGGTCTGTACCAGTGGGGATTTTCGTTTGACCAATAATGACAGTTACGTATATTGAGGTGTCCGTCGCTGTGAAAGTTCGCTTTATCAGTGAAAAGTACATACCTAAAGAAATGAGGATCATCTTGTATAATGTGATAAGGGTGATAAGGGTGATAATTTAGAGCTCTTAAAATTGTTGAAGCTGTACTTGGTGGTATACCTATTTCTCTTTTAATCTGGAAAGTACTAACCGGAGACGAGATTTAAAAAAAAATTACGTTAGGTATTATTCTTTTTTGTAATCTTATGTTCATTATTTGAACTTGCTTTTTTTTTGAAAATTGTAATTTGTATTTCCCCCACATTTGTGCGCAGCCCTTTTAAAAATCAAGGTTTAAAGCATCGAAAACTGTAATTTGGTGATTGTGAGTTCTCTTTTGTTAAAGCTTCTTCGGCTTTAACGAACACATTCTCATGATGTATCTCGTGCTTCGCACTCGATTTTGTCGAAAATGCGAACTTTTCTACATTATGCATTTGTATTGAAACATAAGTATTTTCATTGTCTTGTTTTTATTATTAAAAAAAGTGTGCATCTTATCAGAAAAAAAAACATATGATACATTTTATTGCAACTTATGTCGTTTTTCCATAAATTTAATTTATTTTCAATGTTATTTTTTACGATTAAAAATAAAAATACGCATCATAGCCTAAGGTGGTTCTAAGTAAATTTTTAGATATAATTTAGGCGAAAAATTGGTTAAATAAAATGTTATTGTAGCGTGTGTCCTTTTTCCAAATAGTTACTTTTTTTTATTCCTAATATATTTTCATAAGAAAAGTTCAGGATAAATTTGTAGAGAATTTTGGTTGAACAACTTTTACCTTTTCATTTTTTTCGTCTCTTGTCTCGTTTTTCCAGAAATTTAATTTTTTTATTTCTAATCTTATTTGTACGTGTTAAAGAAAAACTACGCGTCCCAACAAAAAATTATTGATGAAAAATTTGGATGGGTTTTGACACTTTTCCAGAAGAGAAAATTTTGTCCTTTCATTTTTTTCATAACTTTTATTGTTTGTCCAAATCCTATCAAAAAATGATTGATAACAAATTTGTAGCTCTTTTTTTGGTGAACAACTTTTGTCGTATTGTTCTTTTCGTAGATTGTGTCGTTTTTTGCAAAAATTTAATTTTTTTTATTTCCAATGTCGTTTTTTACGAATAAAACAAAAACTGCGTATCTTATAGAAAGTGTTTGGTAAAATATTCGTATGCCTTTTTTTAAGTGCACAATCTTTATTGATTCCTTTTATTTGTTCCTTGCATAGTTTGACCACGAAATGGAATTTTTTATTATTTTTTGTGGGATCGAAATTTCAATTTTCGTTTTTTCAAGAAAATTCAAAAAGTTCTTCTTATAATCTTGTAGGGCTTTCAAAAAGAATTTTTTTTCCACTTGATTTTTCTTATATCGTGCGTCGTTTGACTTAAAATTTTCATTTTCATTTTTTTTTAAATTTCGAAAATGCTTCAACTCTGATAATTTTTCTTTTATCGAAAAAAGTTGTAGAAATAAGTTGTTCAAATTTTGAATACTATGAATAGCCGTCCATAGAATTTTCAAATCTTGGAAAAAATGTGTCTTAAAATTTTTCAAAATGTTCTAACTTTTTGAATTTTCATCCAAAATAGCTGGCTAACAAACTTTTTTATTTCAACTAACCTTTCTTCTCATACCTTCAAAACTGTGCCAAAGAACGATCCAATTCGAGTAGTATCTCAAAATTTATGCGATATGCAGACGACAACAACGACAGACAGACACCGACGTAAAAAATATTTTTTCTGACTCAGGGGGCCTCAAGACGTCGACATTTTATGGAATCTACGAAATTCATTCTTTGTATAAAATCAATACCTCCTCATTGAGATGTGAATATAACATTTCGAGTGTACCTCGAGTATATCTTCTCTCATTTCAGTAGGTATATTTTTCGCATATTTAGGGGAACGTGTGTCCACGTGGATTCTGGCCCGACCCCCCCGGTCCCCCTCGTGGACGAGCGTGGAATTTTGCCATACTCCCCCCCCCCCCCCCTAAAGTGTCCGCGTGGTATATGGATGGCCCCTTTACAAATGATACAAGATGATCCTCATTTCTTTAGGTATGTACTTTTCACGGATTAAGGTCACTTTTACAGCGACGGACAGCTCAATAGACATAACTATCATTATTGGTCAAATGAAAATCCCCACTGGTACAGACCTGTGGATTATCAAAACTGATGGAGTTTTATGGTATCGTGTGGAATAGTAAATTTTTATTTAATTGGACCCTAATTTTTTATCGAAACGTTGATAGACGCTCCTACTTAGAGTTGCTAAGAGACAACTTACCTGGACTACTGGAGAATGTTGACTTAGCAACAAGGCTAAGAATGTGGCTTGAACAAGATGGTGCTCCGCCACACTTTGCACTCATCGTTCGTGAGTTTTTGAATAACCATTACAAAGGCATGTGGATCGGACGAAGAGGTCCAGTTGAATGACCCCCTTGCTCACCAGACCTTACATCACCTGATTTCTTTTGTGGGGATATGTTAAAAATGTTGTGCTTGCTCAACGGCCTACGACGAGAGAAGATCTGATAGAACGAATTCGAACAGTATGTGCGGCCATTCGGAGAGAAACTTTGCTTAGAACTGTTGGCAATTTTGAAAAACGTTTACGTTTATGTCTTGAGCCAGCGAAGGAAATTTCGAACAGTTACTCCGTGGGTAATTGAAACAATTTATTGTGAGAGGAAAGGGGACTCACGGTAAATAAGCACCCCAAAGGAAACAGAACGTACTACGTCCACGTCGTTGTTTCCGGGTAACGCTAAAAGTAAGGTTCTAAGCGCTGTTTGAACAGTTGCCCTTGATTTGACATTTCCAAGTTAAGAATAAAAAATTTTAACATACTATTTCTCACGGACTATTTTCTGTGCACTACGAATCCGATGAGAAAAATAGGGTTTGTTTAGGAAAAAACATAAAATTGACCTTCAATGACTGAAAATTTATCAGAGGGTCAAGATCGTCAAGATGGTACACACCTTTCCAAAGTTTCCATATCACATTTTTGATGTGAAATTTTTCGATCTTTTCAAATCCGCAGTTCAAAGTATGAATCTACTTTTTAAAAATAATCTTGACCTTCAAAAGACCTCGAAAATTTATCTGAAGGTTAAGATTGTCAAAGTGGTTAACACTGTTACATTTTGTCGACTTGTTAAAAGCATCTTGAACGTTTGTTATTCTCAGAAAACCACGATCATTCCAAAAAAGGGATCCGACCGTTTTTTTAAAACATTTGACCTTGATTTTTGACCTTTATAAGGTCACAAAAGCAAGTTTCTCATCGAATATTTTTGAAGTGAAAATTGCCGCTCTACTCAAATTCAGAGACAAAAATATGGGTTGCCAATTTAAAAAATCGTCTTGATCTTCAAATGACCTTGAAAATTGTTCTCGAGGTCAAAATTAATTGTACCCCAAATGACCTCCTATGTTCTGTACAATTTTTGTCTGAACAATTTTTTTGTAGATGGAGTATTTTAAGAGATATTTGAACCCATAAACTGAAATGGGTCACCGTGTACATGCAACATTGAAAAAATTTATTTTCAATTTTTATTCCTTTTCGGTTGGATTACCTGCGGTCCTAGCTGACGAGCTACCTGATAGGTTGTGAATTAACATATCTTCAGAAATAGTAAGACTCGCCAGGAATGACAATTACTCGGACGAGCTTTGTCAAAAATTGTGAAATTGTAAAAGCTGATTTTGCGGATTAGAAAATAGCATTAAATAATGTTGCATTGTGGTTATGATCGATATTACATGCAGAAGAATTATATTAAAAATGTACATAAGGTTCTGACACAAAATGAGAAAAGAGAACAAAAGATGTTAAAAGTGTTTTCTGATACGAATTCTTTTTTCAGTTTCGTTGGATATAAATAGGTAAATAACAATTTTGTTATTAGAAACTAATTAAAAAATATTATGGGTAAACATGGTATTTCCATATGGAAATTTTGTGCTCTAACTAAATTTGACGGCTGCTAAAAAGACTCGAGTAACTCGTCAGACACGAATTGAATGCAAGTAACTCACATCTATCGTTTTAAACGCATGTAAATCGATTTTTTATGAAATTAAATTCTTATTGGTTTTAATTGGTCTTAATTATATCTCTTTTTTTAACTTCATCTTTAAAAATCTGATAAATACAAAATTATCGAGACTGATGTTTTTCATATATCGCAATATCGCAGTTCAAGTCCATAAAAAAACACGTAGATCGTATATGACCCCTGGCGGACCGGCCGAACGCAAACATTACGTTACAGCGTAATGGTAAAGTAATGGAAAAGTAATGGTAAAGTAATGTTAAAGTAATATGGCATTATAATTAATAAAAGAAATAAAATTAATTTTTAACGCTGAGAAAGCAGCTTGTTGCAATTACGGAATGACCATTTAACGTAAATTTTAACGTTTTATTATAATTGCAACAGTTTACATATTAATTTTGTTTCTTTTATTAATTATAATGACATATTACTTTACCATTACTTTACCATTACGCTGCGCTGTAGCGTAATGTTTGCGTTCGGACGGTCCGCCAGGGTTACTTCACAGCATAATACATGAAATAGTGCAATACTCCGTGGTGCAATGCTGAAATAATAATGTGAATAATTAAAAAGTAGTACAAAGCATGGAAAACAATGAGAAAAATCTTATATCTTGTGAAAGAACAAAAAAAAAATAGTCTGCAGCGACATGAGCCGAACAGGTGAGTTTTAATTCCTAACCTAAATTCTACCGGCGTCTTCAACCGCTTTGTTTATTATTAATAATTATTTCAAATAATTAAGTTTTATAACTCTAAAAAAATAATAATTCATACTGAATATGCATTATGTTTTTCAGCAAATGGTTGTGATGTTACTAAAACAACGGAGACTCGTAAAAAGCAATTGGCGTTGTTCTTTTATACCTCAAACTTTTCTACGTATTGAATATTTTCTTGAACAGTATATATCAGAGCTTCAATTTCTTCTAAAATACTTCTTGAGAATGTACTTACGAATCGCACAAATACAGTAAAACTTATACTAGCTCTCCTGTAAAGTCTGCAAATGGAGTTTAAAAGGATACATGGGAATTACTCGTTTTTATATAGTATGTGTAAGTTACTCGAGTTTTTTTTAGCAGCCGTCGCATTACTAAAAGTATGCTCTTATTTTATTGGTATTATAAAGATATAACTTAACACAAGTTATGTAAATATTAAGTTCCTACATTATAAATAGTTATTGTTTTATTTCCATAGGAACTCATTATGTTCAATGCCAAAGATCGAAAAGCAAAACTTTAATCATATTACTTCTGATTCTACTTCAACATGTTATTTCAAAGCAATTTTTTATAACTGTTATACACTATTTATGAAAAACTGTGCAGGATAATAGAAGGACTGCGAAAGTAGTAAAGAACTATCGAAGCTTTTCGTTGAATAGTAAACGAATAGAAGCTATTCAGAAGAGAATTGAAGGTACACTGGAACTTGGATTTAATAAGATAGGCGGTGCTCAGTCATGCGCGACCTTCAGCGCGTTACTTGCGTCAGCTGTTAGCATGGCTCAAATCCAGAATAAATGGTTCACACGGCTCTGACTGTTTACAAACGTTTAGATTGCCTGGATTTATGTTGAAGGCCACTGCAAACCATTCCCCAAACCGTACTTAGCTCCAAGTTCCAGTATGATAACATGTTTTATTAAACCTTTTCAAAATTTTACTGCCGAATAATAAAACAGATTCTATTATGCATGAATCATTAATTGGATCGGTAATTATTGAAAACTTTGACACGATGCATACGTGACTACGGTGGATATTAGAGAGTTTCTTAGCCATTCGACTAATTTTTATTGTGCTTCCAGTACCTCAAGGAAAAAGGAGTATAATCTCTGTATGTTCCATGGAAAAAAAGAAGAAAAATATAGTTTAATGTTATAAAACATAATATTGTTTTCATTTCATTTGTTCCAGATCCATTTTTTATTTAGTTTTATTAGAGGAAAACGGCTTTTCCATTTTTCGATTTTTTAAAAGGATTATCAGGTTGTTTGTGCAATGCACTCTCTCCATTTAATCTAATCTCGTAAGAAAGTTGATTTCCTGTAGATTAATGGTTTTAAAGGTCTTCCATAAAATATTCAAAATGTCCGTTCAAGTGATAATACCTTACACAATATTTAAACCAGCTACACTTGCACAGGGGTAGCAAAAGAGCCATTTCTTGTATTATCGCTTATAAAAAAAAGTTTGTTCACTTTCACTGATGATATTATATTGTTTACAGTTTCATTACAACACAGTTTCTATAAAATCTGTATTTTATGATCTTTTTAGCCCCCATCTACCAACCATTTTTGTAGCCACCCACTCAATTGGATAGCGGCTGCTACTTCTCTTACGGAGCGTCCATAAACCACGTAGCCTGTTCTTCTTTTGTTTGAATAAAGACGAAAAGACAACTGCCGTGAAGTGATAAAGGACACAACGTTATAAACAAAAGAAAAAGAGGTTACGCAGTTTATGGACGTTCCCTTATATACAGGGTGTCCCAGACTCAAGTGTCCGGACTTATATGGCTGTATGATCATTAAAAAAATAAATCTAAAATTCCTTTTCTAAAAATCAGTTGAAGTTTCAGTTTTTGAGTTATTGAATATTTAAGCTGGACCAATGAGGAAGGAGGTATAAACAGCCGTGTGTACGTGAGCGGTAGTCCAACGTAGTGTTATTGAAGCGAGCGCCGAGGTGGGGTTAGCGAGGGAAGAACCGCAGTCAATACGCTACGTTGGACTCCCGCTCACGTACACACGGCTGTTTATACAGCGTTCCTGATTGGTCCAGCTGAAATATTTAATAACTCAGAAACTAAAACTTCAACTAATTTTTGGAAAAGGAATTTTAGATTTAATAGATTTAATACTTTCACGATGATTTATTATAATAAATTTGAATTTAAAATTTAAGGATTTTTCGGGTTTCAATCGTGTGCGAAACTATGAATGTTGCCGACGTTTCGTGAACATTGCAGTTCACTTCTTCAGGGCTGACCTGAAACTGAAGTTTCAGGTTATGTTTTTCTTATATATGTATTCTCTACGATGCCTGTGATTGGCCAGAGCGCCCCATGGTGGGGACTGGTTGAACTTGATTGGCCAATCAAGTCTTTTTAAAAAAACCCGGGAGGACGGTAAGCCAAATCGGATTGGTATTATATCCATTGTCCCTATTGATGTTATTAGGGTGTTTCAAGATTTCGATTGCTTCTATATGTTTTCTTGGAAATTTATTGTACGTTTTTGCGATGGCGGTTGTTTTGTGAAATTAACCCTCATCACTTACACCTCCGAAAAATGACATATTATTTATATGGGGTCAAATTTACCCCAGCTGACTTTGAAAGGTTGTCATAATGATTGTACGCAAGTTTTCAAGTTGACAACATTTACAGACGCTATCTAAT
Source organism: Andricus quercusramuli (assembly GCA_932178445.1). Classification (NCBI taxonomy): domain Eukaryota; kingdom Metazoa; phylum Arthropoda; class Insecta; order Hymenoptera; family Cynipidae; genus Andricus; species Andricus quercusramuli. Next base: position 240,532 of record CAKNXH010064020.1, on the reverse strand, counting down.
GTATAGAAATAAGATTCTTATTGTCTTTTCAAAATAAAAACTGTTTCGAAGTCTATAAAAAAATTCTCAAAATTTAAAATTTATAAAAAAATAATTTATTATTAAAAGATTCATAACTTCCACAATTATCAATATTTTTAGCTAAAATTTGGTTTGGGTACTAAAATTTGGTTTGGTTTGATTTGGGGGTCAATCTGACCCCAAGTAAGTAATAAGGGTTAAATGTTATGTCCTGATTTGATATGATGCTCAGCTACTGCTGATTGCGTGAAATGTTTTAGCCTGACTTTACTCTCATGTTCCTTTACACGTTGACTTACCGCCCTCCCGGTTTCTCCAATATAGGCTTTGCCACCTTGATACCATGAATGTAGGGTAGGATGGTGGTCGTCTTTCTCTCTCTTTCTTTAGAAGGTTGTGTTGACTTGTTTTCTGGAGTGTATGTTCTTATTGCTTTAATAATTTGTTTGTGTAATCGTTTTGTATTAGGATTTGTTTAACATTTTGTAATTCCTTTTGTAAGTTATCTTTATCGGTTATAGAGACAGCTCTGTATACAAGGGAATTGATGACCGATTGCTTTTGAGATGGGTGGTGGTGGGAGGAGGCATGCAGGTATCTGTTTGTATGCGTTTGTTCGTATACGATAATCCGGCAAAAGTCTCGTGCATCCTGAGGATACGGAGCGACCCAAGGACGACCATCTTCTGCATTTTCCCCGCAAGTGTATCAGCATTTTGTTGACATACAGGGATGCTTTTCAGGCTATCAACCAGTGAAACTTTGGTACCTCCAAGAGCGCCGATGATTAAGATGATTAGCTTAACATAATATTCGGGGCATAACCGTCGCAACTCCATCATAAGATCTTTATACCTCTCTTTCTTTTCTTTCTCCTTGGCTGTGACGTTTTCGTCAGCTGGTGCCGAAAATTCGATAACGAACATGGTTCGTTTCTCGAAGTCAAGGAGAACTATGTCAGGCCTCGAGTGCGCAACAGAAACAATTGTCTGTTTCCCTAGGAGCGTTTAGCGGAGCGGTATTTGGGCCAATTCCGTAAGAGTGACAGAGATGGCAATAAAGCACTCTTAGTGCCGCATTGTGCCTTTGGATGTTGGTCGTCCCCGCATGAGTTGGACAGCTAGATAGTATGTGTCCTAGATGCTCGGGGTGTGCATGACACGATCTGCAGCTTTCGGGAATATCGGAAATATCTTTGCTCAAAATGTAGCGACGGTATGCTAGAGTGAAAATGACACCGTCTTGACATGCCAAAATGAAACCCTCCGTGCCCGACTTCAATCCGGATGATTTAAGGAAAGCATACGTTAGCTCATACGACATCGACTGATCCTCCACATTTCTGTGGAAGATGTTGTGCATCCTCTTGTTGAGGATCTCTTCGCGGAAGTTTTTCTCCTGTGGTTTCTTAATCCGGGCCTTCAGAAGTGAGTATTCAAGATGGATAAGATTTGATGCATTTTGCTCACCCCTGGTATTTAAGACAAGGCCGAGTGTCTCCGCAGCCTCCTCTGCTGCTTTGCACAGAAATGCCCCTTTGCTCGCTTCTTCATGTTTCCTGACTGTTTTAAGAAGAGGGTCTTGTCCATTTGCAACTATATGTGCTGTACCCAGAATAATCCTGTTGTGAAGACATTCAACATTCAGTATTCCGCGATCACCTAGGCGGCGTGAGATGTAAAGTCGCGGAACAGAAGACTTAAGGTGCATGCTTTTGTTCATGTGCAAATCCTTCCGCGTCCCGATATCAAGGGATCTGAGCTCGTCCTTCGTCCACGGAACCACTCCAAATTAATAAAGTACTACTGGGACGGCAAGCATGTTCGTTGCAGAAACTTTGTTCTTAGCCGACAGTTCGGAAGACCAAATCTGCCGGATGAGACGTTTATATCTGCTTCGGAGAGTATCCTTTATAGATGTCACGTCCTGAATGCGGCTCTGTGGCACGCCCAGGTATGTATAGGTCTCTCCAGCGCTGAGGTGTCGTATAGCGCTTCTGTCGACGAGCTCAGGGTCTTCGGGGATGCCATTAAGTTTTCCTTTCTTCAAATGAACTGTGGCGCATTTCTCCAACCTGAACTCCATTCCAATCTCTTGAGTGTACCCTCTGACAATTTTTGGAGCTTGATGTAGTTTCTCTTTCTTTCTAGCATAGATCTTGAGATCGTCCGTGTAAAATACATGAATGACCTTATGCTTTCGATCTCCAGGTTTGCCAGAGAGGTTCCCTTCAGAATGGAGAAGTGCGAGAGACAGTGGCAATAATGTGAGGCAAAAGAGAAGAGGGCTCATGGTGTCGCCCTGAAACACACCTCTCTGAAAGGTGACACTGTTAGTGATCACAGGATGTTTTCCAGATGAGATAGTAAATCTGGTTTTCTGAAGCAGCATTAATCTTTCTATGCACCCCAGTAAAAATAAACTAATTGGGACGAATTGAGAAGAATTCGCCGGGAGCCCTCGTGTATCTTGCTTTTCGACAATCTCGAATTGGAGATGGTGGTGAATATTCTATTCGCCCGAATTCAGCGAAACATTTTTAGGGGATCTAATTCATTTGAATGCGTCAGCGCGAATTATTTTCAGTGTCCGCCAATTCATTTAAATTCGCAAAATTTTGAGTCAAGCCCCAATTGGCCAGAATTCGCCAGCGCGAATACAGTTAAAGACTGGCGTATTCAATCAAATTCGTAAGCTCTAACCAACGCGCTCGGCATAAAGGATCTGTTGTATATAAATATTAATGAGTTCCGTAGCTCAGTGGTCGCCCTCTGGACTTTATACACTTGAGATCGCTAGTTCGAGTCCCAGGGCATGCAATTTTTATTAATTTTTTTCGAAATGACCTCGACCACGAATTAAGACGAATTGACACGCATTCAATTCGCTCTGGCCCAAATCGTTTCAACGAATCAGAAAGCAGAATTCGGGCGAATTTAAACATGTTAATTCACCGCAATTCTCCCGAATTTTTTTTTTTACTGGGTTCTCACGACGTGTCGATGAACACTTAAGGGGATTTATCAGCGTTATAAAAACGAATTCCAGTTTCCGGCCGCACGGTTGAATATTTTGGTCTAATTTTTCGCATACCTCATCTAAATGCTTTTCTCTTTTGTGGTTAAGTCTCGGTTTTTTGAATTTTTGTTTAGATTTAAAGTTATTGACAAATAGAAAAGAAGAATAGAGAAAAAATGCAGTGATGCTCAGTACTAGCTGAGTTTGTATTTTCGATGCCTGGGAGTCAACCCTCGTCAAACCCGCGAGCTCGGCTTCGAGCAGACAACCCGTCGCGCGAGTGGAGACACTCGAGCGCGTCGAATTATCCGGAACGAATCATCCTCCTCATTGTTATGAGATGCAGGCCTGCTGAAAAAACTGAAATTACGAAAGCGTCGCGTGATTGAATTTTAATTAGGATACATAGTTTATTTAAATAATTCTAAGAAAGTGAAAAAAAGATTCATGAAAATCGCTTAATATTTGCAGTAATAATAGAAATTTTGAAGTGCACACGATAGTATGCAGATACACAGCAGAATGGGAGAAACGAATTTTTATCGTTCAAAAGGCCTACAGCCTTCAATTTTGCCCCAATCCGCAATTACTTTTTTTTAGATTGAAGAGCGCTAAATTTCCAAGAGCACCTTAGTCACAGATTCTTGCATTTTTATTTATTTATTTATTATATCTTTACTCGAAGTATGAGAAAATAGAGATTTTTCACAAAATCATTATTTACTCTTCAATAGCGGTTTGCATGCAATGGAAATCATCCTAAATCAATTCATTAATTGTTATATAAATAACAAACATGAGGTGAAACGTCGATCGATTTGAAGGGGAAAAATTATTTTATGTATCATTACTCTACTTTATTTTCGATTCCTCTTACACAATTGCACGCACAGAATCTTACACATACGATGGCACTCTCAAGCGCTTTGAAAAATCGCCCCCGCTGGGGAATCGAACCTTCCTGACTGCCTACAACCTGTCCTAAAACCTCAATCTAGCGCACGCGTAAGTGAAATGAGCTAGGGAACCCCTTGGATTTCTCTACCAAACTCTGGGTCAAACGGTTTCTCCGAGAAAAAATGTGGCCATCTAAGAAATTATATAATAATAAATGTTTACTTAAAATTAATTTCATTCATCATCTAATACGGATCATATCTAATATTTTGTAACGAGTTTCGGGAAAAAGATTTTGCTCACAAGTATTAACTCACACAGAAAATATATTATTACTAATTTATATGTATTATTAGAAAATAATTGGAAATAAAATTTTTTTAAAGTACATATTTTTGATTATTCAAAGCTCAGACTTGAAAAAATGTTTTCTGATGAAATTTTTAATTTGATTTTTTATCATTCATTTCTTACAGGCGATTACTACTTATTTGTTACGAGAAACCGTTTGACCCAGAGTTTAGTAGAAAAATCCAAGTGGTTCCGTAGCTCATTTCACTTACGCGTGCGCTAGATTGAGGTTTTAGGACAGGTTGTAGGCAGTCAGGAAGGTTCGATTACCCAGCGGGGGCGATTTTTCAAAGCGTTTGAGAGTGCCATCGTATGTGTAAGATTCTGTGCGCGCAATTGTGTAAGAGGAATCGAAAATAAGGTAGAGTAATGATACATAAAATAATTTTTCCTCTTCAAATCGATCGACGTTTCACCTTATGTTTGTTGTTCATAACAATTAATGACAATAATCAAATTATTGGCATTCTGGGTGTACTATTGCATCGATTTAGGATGATTTTCATTGCATGCAAACCGCTATTGAAGAGTAAATAATGATTTTGTGAAAAATCTCTATTTTCTCATACTTCGAGTAAAGATATAATAAATAAATAAATAAAAATGCAAGAATCTGTGACTAAGGTGCTCTTGGAAATTTAGCGCTCTTCAATTAAAAAAAATATGCGCGCTTCGCGGGCACATTCTCATTGCGCGCGGCTCGCTTCGCTCGCAAATTTGAGCGCGCCTAGGGCGCGCGACTGTTGGTTCTCGCTCTTCGCGCTCGATAACGTATTTACCTCGCGCTACGCGCTCGGTCCTTATATTTCCCAGACATTTGTGCACAGACCTTTTGAAATTAAAGGTCAAAGCGTGAACAACTGTAATTTCATCGTTGTGAATTCTCTTTTGTTGAAGCTCCTTCGGCTTTAACGAACACATTCTTATCACGTATCTCGTGCTTCGCACTCGATTTTGTCCAAAATGTGAGCTTTCCCTGTTATGCTTAATACTATTATATCTAATGTACATTATATTTATTTCTGTACCTCGAACTGGTACTATGAAGAGGGTTCTCAAAGTACCTACGGCCTTGACAATTACATTCTCATTGCGATACTCGTTCTTCGCGCTCATAGGCTATACAGAAGATTGCTTTTGAAAAATAAAACCATGTGAAAATTAGTGGAAATTCTGATTAAAATTTTCTAATCTACCGGAAAATTTATTTTTCTACTTTTTGAAAGTCTTCAAAATTTTGAAAAGTATATAACTTTTCTAATTTCCATCGAAATTAAAAATTTCATTAATATAATTTTCAAAACTATTACCCATCTGTAAGAAACTTCCACAAAAATTTCTGAAACATGAAAAAATTTTTTTTTTGAAATTTTGAAAATGCTCTAAAATTTTTAATTTTGGTTGAAAATATGTGGTTAACGAACTTGACCTTCGTTTAAGGACCCTTGAAAAGTTTACCAAAGGCTGACTCGATTGGACAAATCCTTCGAAAGTTAGCGTGGCGACAACATTCAGGTAAGCATACAGACATACAGACAGACGTACAGACAGACATACATACAGACATACAGACAGACATACAGACAGACAGACACCGACAAAATTTCATGATTTTCGGACTCTGGGAGTACCGGAACATAAAGATCCGTTAAAAACCAGAGATCGAAAATTTGGACGAATACAATACACTCTCATGAATGAGAATGTAAAAAAGTAATTGCGGATTGGGGCAAAATTGAAGGCTGTAGGCCTTTTGAACGATAAAAATTCGTTTCTCCCATTCTGCTGTGTATCTCTGCATACTATCGTGTGCATTTCAAAATTTCTATTATTACTGCAAATATTAACCGATTTTCATGAATCTTTTTTTCACTTCCTTAGAATTATTTAAATAAACTATGTATCCTAATTAAAATTCAATCACGCGACGCTTTCGTGATTTCAGTTTTTTCAACCGGCCTGCATCTCATAACAATGAGCAGGATGATTCGTTCCGGATAATTCGACGCGCTCGAGTGTCTCCACTCGCGCGACGGGGTGTCTGCTCGAAGCCGAGCTCGCGGGTTTGACGAGGGTTGACTCCCAGGCATCGAAAATACAAACTCAGCTAGTACTGAGCATCACTGCATTTTTTCTTTGTTCTTCTTTTCTATTTGTTAATAACTTTAAATCTAAACAAAAATTCAAAAAACCGAGACTTAACCACAAAAGAGAAAAGCATTTAGATGAGGTATGCGAAAAATCAGACCAAAATATTCAACCGTGCGGCCGGAAACTGGAATTCCTTTTTCATAACGCTGATAAATCCCCTTAAGGCGCTTCCACCCGTTCAATTTTTAGCCTTTTTCTTACTCACGCCCATTTTCCTTCTACAAGGATGAATTGTTTGATGTAACATTTTAACCACATAATCTCAAGGGTATAATGCCCAATATCGCAGTCTCTGTTTTTTGAAAAATGGTCTTGTTTTTTTTTCAATTAATCGAAAATGTGGTTCATTTCTGCGCCTGTAAACGAGCAATCCGCAACCGGGAAAGTACACGATTCGAGCCGCTTGAACGAAATTGATAATTATTAAAATATGCAGAAATTGAATTTTAATATGCTTCATTAGGTTCATTACATCATTACGAGACGATTAAAAAAAGATAGAAAAAAATCGGTTAACCCGTTCAATTTCTGTTGGGAGTTTTGGTAATTTTGTATTTTATTCAAGATTACCTCCAATACTGAGAATATTTACCAATTTTCCTAATCCGCAAAATGCAACATTAGTGAAGGAAATAATTCTTCACTTACCTTATAGTGCCAAGTTGGCTACTAATTCATAGAATAATCATCAATTGAGTAATCAATCAACTCATCCGATGTGCAATTATCTGATTTCCTTGCATTTGCCTTCGTCTTGCGAGAAAGACGAAACTAAATCAACCCCGTAAGTTTTTCGCGCCGTAATTTGGACCGGCGACACGACGCGTCGGATCACCGCCTTCTTCGCTTCTCGGCGGCGTCTGGGCGGCGCACATTGGACTGAATCGGGAATTTACTATTCAAAATTACATACAGTATAAATAAACTAAGAGAGAGAATGGGACATTTGTTAATTATTCTCTTCTATCTTCAAATCAGTGACTCAATTGATCCCATTCTCAACAAAAATGAATGTCGAAGTATCCGAAAAATATAAATAATGTATTTTGCAAAGTACATTTGTAAGGCGACATTGCTTGATTGTATCAACAGGATCATGTTTGGTCGTGAAAATTTGTTGGATGGTATAATTTGTTTACTTTATAAACAAATTATGTAAACAAATGCATTGATTAGGCGGTTTTTGGCAAGAAGGAATTGTTTTTCTTTCTCAGTAGTTTCAGATTATCTGAATGGTAATATTGAGTGATTGAGATTGGTCATTCGATATTATTTCTTTATTGTATAAACCAATTTTATGAACAAATGCATTGTCTGGTTACTTGTATACAGAAAGCAATCGTTTTTTTCTAATCCTCTTCAAATTACGAAAGAGGTGATGTTTATCGATGAAGAATTGTCAATCAATATTTTTTGCTTTTGTTATAAACAAATTTTTTAAAGAAATGCATACCTTGACAATTTATACATATAGAAATTGATCGTTTTTCTTTCTAATCTTCTTAAAATTACATGAATGGTGATATTTAGTGACAACGACTTGTGAAAGAATTGAAATATTATTTGTTTATGTTACAACCAAATTTAAGAGACAAATGCATAGTTAGATCATTTATAGATAGAAAGTGATCGGTTTTCTTTCCAATCGTCTTCAAAGTGTCTTCAAAGTGGATGAAGAATGCATTTCAAATAGATCCTGAAATTATGGAAGTGATTGTCAAGTACAACTTGCCAAAGTAGATGACTTTTCAAGCTAAAGAAGACGACATTTTCAAAAGATCGTTGACGTTTTAATCGGAAAAGTTGATATTTCAACACAATATTTACATTGTCAAAGTAAAAGTTGTATTTTCAACTCAAAAAATTTAAGTTTTAATTTTCTGCAAAACAAAAATGCATTTTCAACTTTTAACGTATTTTGTTTTGTTGTATTGTATATAAAAATTGAAACTGTAGCTTCATTTTCAAGCGAAAGAGCTGATGACTTCTCTACAAAACATGTAATTATTCACATTTCGAACAAAAAAGATGATAATCTTAAATGAAGAGCAGTTTCATTCAGCCAAATACATGCATTTGAAACAAAGCACTTGATTTGATAAATAAAACAGATTAATTTTTTAAGCAAATAGTTGCATTTTCAACAAAAAAAGATTGCATGTCAAGTAAGAAGATTGCTTTTTTACCAAAGTATTATTAAATTAAATATTTGAATTAAATCATTCAATTTTTAACAAACTTTCAAGGAAAAAGGTAAAATAATTTTCAATGTTAATTTAAAATGAAAAAAATACTTCAATTCTGATGTATTTTATGATTACCTTCAATATTCGAAAATTTACATATTCAAAAAAAAAAGGAAATTAAATTTTCACTGGACAAAATTAATTTTTAACGAAAAAGACAAGCTGGAAAAAATGATTTTTTAACAAAATAATTCAAGATATCTTCTTATAAATGTACAAAGTACCTATCAGACCTGGATATCAATCCGAGATATCAATCTTCATCAAAATTTCATGATTATATCTCTGTTACTTTTCGACATATGAGAGGGGAAAAACGGGTTTGGACTTCAACCCGCTTTGGCTCCCAGTCTGAACCCCATCCGCTTTTACCCACAGTCCCAACCCATCCAGAACATGGGAATGGCAAACGTAGTGTGTCGGTGAGTCGGCTCTGTTACATGCTGTGTAGACCAGCTTCGTGTAAAGCCGAAAATGCACGAGCACGAACCCGAGTTCTACCCCGCTCCATGAATGACGATCAAACTGCTCTTGCCTCTTCAAATTTATTCCGCCTATAAACTATTAGTTGGAGAGCTAGCTACAAATTCATTAAATGAAT
>CAKNXH010064020.1:203177-230847 GCA_932178445.1 Andricus quercusramuli | reverse complement strand
TACAAGAAAACGCACCTTATATTCCCGACGCACAGTGGGGCAAAGAAAACGTCCGTGGTCAAATTGATTTTCGCAAGACAGTTATTATCCAATTTTGACTTTTTTTTTCAATGGAAACTAATAAAATTTCGCATCGAACGGTCACTGGCCGATTTTTAAATTTTTGTTTACTTTTTTTATTTATTTATTAACAAAAATTAAAAAAAAGAATTTTTACTTCTGAAGTATACCGGTTTTTAACAAATGCTTTCATTCAATCAAAAATACCTAGAAAAGTGAAATCAACTATCCAAAAAAGAAGTCCAATAGCAATGCAAATCTCAAAAAATTTATTGAATTTGTTAGAAACAAATAAGTGAATGAAAATGGTTTCGTGAGGATTGGCGACGATTCGTCGCTTGATTCGTACTACATTTGAACAATTTATGGACAAAAATAGTTTCTGAGTTGAATTAATAAAAGTGAATAGATAATTTGTTATTTCAAAAGCAATTTTTATAAACAAATATCCATATCATGTATTTTTGATACAATAAATAAAAATTTTCTATGGAATCGATCATATATTACTTGGAAATAAAACCTAAGTATCATATTTGGTCGAAAATAAAAGTTAACAATTGTTTAAACTACCTTAATTAACAAATGCACTATTTGGCTATTTTTGCAGGTCCAAATTTGATTTTTTCGATGTACTTAACTGTAAATAACTAACTTCAAAATTTCTAAGAACAGTTTGATGACAGTAAACAATTTATTATTGTAAGCAACAATTGTTTAAACAAATTTCTATCATTTTATGTAACTATATATAAAATACCGCTTTTTTCACGGAGTTAACAGCCAGTTATTTAGCAATGATTTTTTGCTATGAATCGGTAACATTTGATAATTGTTTAACCAAACTTGATTAACAAATGCATTATTTGGCTATTTTTCAGCATTTAAACTTGTTTTTTTGTGTAATAAAAAGTTAATAACACATTTTTCAACTTTTTTTGATAGTTCGATAACGATCTTAGAATTAGTTTGATTTCATAAGAATATCCGCACATGTGAAATATTTGCAAAAATCTTATTTTATATACCGCGTATGGCTACGTTAATTGAATTGTTAATAAAAATAAAAGTAGTGGATCGTTATCGAACTATTGAAAAAAGTTAAAAAATGTGATATGAACAGTTGATTACATAAAAAAACAAGTTTAAATGCTGAAAAATAACCAAATAATGCATTTGTTAATTGAGTTTGGTTAAACAATTATCAGATGTTATCGATTTATAGCAAAGAATCATTGTTAAATAACTGGCTGTTAATTCCATGAAAAAAACCGTATTTTATTTATAAATACAAAACTAGTTGTGAATTCGATCTCGAGTGTTTCCACTTTATTTGTATTTATATTTACATGGTGCTCATTTCACGAGCACTTTGCTTACCGTTAGCAAATGTATTTGCTTCCTCATAGAGGAAGCATTCATGATTTTTTAATGATAGACAAACTAAAGTTTTCATTTTGGTCAATTTAAGGATGGAAATTTACAAAAAAATATAAAATTAAAAATTAATACAAAAAAGTTTTAAAATACAATGACAAATCAGACAACTTAAGTTTCGTATTTAAAATGGTAATTTTTCGATCTGGATAAGGGAAAGGGGAAATTCTGACGAATTCAAATCAGACAAATTAAAAAGAGGAAGCATTTGTAATTTTGTAAATAATAGAAAAACTAAAGTTTTCATTTTGATCAATTTCAGAGTAGAAATTTACAAAAAATACAAAATTACAAAATAATACAACAAATTTTTAAATACAATAACGAACCAGAAAAATCAAATTTTGTATTGAAAATTGTAATTTTTCGAGTTGGAAAAGGGAAGGGGGAAATTCTGTCGTACCCTATCCTTTTCCTAGCTTTATGCTAAGTTAATTTAAGTTACCAGTTAAGTTTTAAATTTAAAAAATTAACTTTCAACCAATAGGTTGAAAAAAACACAAGATACACTAAGAATAAAATACACAAAATACGTATTAATTTAAAAGTAAATAGTTATTAACTAGATTATTTTTAGGCATAAAAAAGTTGGTGACTATCAGAATACTATTACAATCTCTATCAGTCTCTGTCAGAATTATTTTATTTGAATGATAAAAACTTCTTTTCTGTTCATACATCAAGTTTGATCTATGTTCATGAAGAAAGTTTGTCTGTTTAAAACAGATGTTTCAAATATTGCGAATGAGCAAAACTTCCTTACTCTTCAGTTAAGTGTATTAATTTTATAGGTCAATCGATTTGAATCGAATCAAGGAGTCTTTTCCTTTATTGCATCAATTTTCAATTATGTTAATGTAAGAAATTTTACTATAAAAAACCGTTTTTTCAAATATTATGCATTACCAAAGCTTCCTTACACTTTAATAAAATGTATTAATATTGAAGGTCAATCAATTCGTCTCAAACCGTAGAATCTTTTTTATTCTTGCACCAACTCTGAATTATGTTAATGAAAGAAGTTTTACTATAAAAAACCGTTTTTCCAAATATTATGCATTACCATAGCTTTCTTACTTTTTAATAAAATGTATCAATATTATAGGTCAATCGATTCGACTCAAACCAACGAATCTTTTTTATTCTTGCATCAACTTTGAATTATGAGAATAAAAAAAAATTTTACTATGAAAATCTATTTCAAATATAATATGAATGACAATAACTTTCTTGCACCTTGATAAAATGTGTTAATGTTATAGGTCAATCGATTCGTCTCGAACCAAAGAATCTTTTTTCTTCTTGCATCAACTTTGAATTATGTTAATGAAAGAAGTTTTACTATAAAAAGCTGATGTTTCCAATATTATTAAGTGCTAAAAAAAATCCAATGAATATTTTTCGAAATCCTGCGGTCAGTTTGAAGATATTAGTGTTGAAAATAAGCGCTCCAAATTTCATCACTTCATCTGCAACCGTTTTCAAGTTATCGTGATCACAAAAAAGCGTCACACACACACACTTTCTTTTTTTGGGGGTAATAATTATTTATTTTAATGAAAATATAAGTATTCCATTTTTGGTTGAAACTTTATCTTTTTTGTTGAAAATTCAACTACGTGGTTAAAAATTCATCTTTTTTGGAAGAATATTAGTTTTTGTTGATAAATTCATTTCTTTGATTGAAAATTTTACTATTTTATTGTAAATTCGATTGCTTCTTTTTTTATTCAAAATTAATTTTTCGCGCCGAAAAGTAACTGTTCCATTTTTGGTTAAAAATGTATATCTTCCAGTTAAAAATTCATTTCTTTGGTTAAATACTCTTGTTTGGGGGGTGCGGAGGGTGTTAAAAATTAATTTTTTTTAACTGCAAACTTAAGCATAAACTAAAATTTTCAGTTAAAAAATGTATTTTGTTTAGTTATTTTTTATGTTGGAAGCTTAAATATTTTCTTGAAAATTTGTTTTTTATCTGTTAAAAAATAATTTTTTACTAAAAATATGACTAAGATAATTATGCTACACAAAATTTGAAACATTTTAGGCCGTGAAATCTTGTCTCCTGTGTATATATAGTCATCCGGGATTTTAAAACCGGAGTAAATTTGAAGAGGCAAGAGCAGCTTGATCGTCATTCATGAAGTGGGGGAAAGCTCGGGTTCGTGCTCGTGCATTTTCGGCTTTACACGAAGCTGGTCTACGCAGCATGTAACAGAGCTGACTCACCGACACGCTACGTTTGCATGTGTTGCTCCCTGATGGGAACGTGGTGGGGACCGAAAAATCCCACGTTCTGGAGATACTGTTTCCACGAGACTACAGGGAAAAACGGCTTGAGTTTCGGCCGCGGGGAGAAACGGGTTAGGCGCCTAAGCTGTTTCTGCCCTTAACGTATTTCAATCCGCTTTCCCTCTGGCGCTCATTCAAACCGTTGTTACGCTGAAGCTTTTCAAATTCGCTTTTGCTCCTCTACTAATTCTACACCGCTTTTACTCTCGGCCCGTCATATGGTCAAATGAAAAAATTTACAAACACACGGAAATTTTCTAAAAACTACATTTTCGAGCTCCCGGGGTCGCAATGAAGAATCGATTCATCATCAATTGAGTAATTAATGAATTACTCCGATGTGCAATTATCAAATATCCTCGAATATGCTCTTGTCTTTCGATAAAGACCAAAGTAAATCACCCGCCGACGACGAATACTGTTATAATCTCTAAAATGGCGCAAAACATGGATCGATGACATTTTTATTAGCTGATAAAATTTGAAAATGATATAATTGAAAAAACTTTTTTTAAAAGGATTAGGAAAATTGGTAAATATTCTCAGTATTGGAGGTAATCTTGAATAATATGCAAAATTACCAAAACTCTCAACAGAAATTGAACGGGTTAACCGATTTTTTTCTATCTTTTTACAATAGTCTCGTAATTATGTAATGAACCTAATGCATCATATTAATATTCAATTTCTGCATATTTCAATAATGATCAATTTCGTTCAAGCGGCTCGAATCGTGTCAGGATGCAACAATGAAAAGAGCAGATGAGTTACGACTTACCTCCTGCCCTGGGGTCAGCATCCTCGAAAACCGTCACGGTGAATTAGGATGAATTCTCTTCGAGAGCGGAGCGCCTGTTTTAGGTTCAACGGAGGTACTTTCCCGGTGGTGGATTGCTCCTTTATAGGCGCAGAAATGAACCACATTTTCGATTAATTAAAAAAAAAAAAAAAACAAGACCATTTTTTGAAAAACAGAGACTGAGATTTTGGGCATTATACCCTCCAGATTATGTGGTTAAAATATTACATCAAACAATTCATCCGTGTAGGAGGAAAATGGGCGTAAGAAAAAGGCTAAAGATTGAACGGGTGGAAGCGCCTTAAGCTTTCCAACAGACAGCTGATAAGTCTATGGGATGTTGAATCGAAAGCTTTCCGGTAATCAATCCAGGCCATCGATAGGAATCGTTGATGGGATGCTACGTCTTTACAAACACATCTATTGATGAGCAGGTTCTCCCGACATCCTGCTACACCTTTCTTTGAGCCGCGTTGTTCATACATCTCTCGCCACACAGATTCAATTGTCTGAAGAATCCTATCATTTAGGATAGCTGCAAAGATCTTATACAGTGTGTTCAGACAAGTTATTGGCCTGTAATTCTTAGGTTCGGCTAAGTTGCCCGTCTTCGGTAGGAGCACTGTGTGCCCTTCTACCAACCACTCCGGAATAGGCTCTTCCGACTTTAGATATAAGGTGAAAATTCTCGCCAGATGCTGGTGGGTTGAAGGAAACTTCTTCCACCAGAAGGTCTTGATACCATCTAGACCGGGAGCGGAATAGTTCTTCATACCTCTTAATACGTTTTTCACCTCCTCGCTAGTGATAGGTGGGCATTCCTCCTCAGCTGTTATGAGGGCATTGCACAGCTCCTTGAAGCTATTTATGTTCTTTGAGTCTTCTTGAAGTTGATGCTGGACCTCGTAGACTTCTCTCCAAAATGCTTCGACTTCCTCTGGTTTGGGCGGATGGTCGACAGTAACTGGAGGGTCTTGGAAGAGTCGAGATGGGTCAGACAAAAACTTTTGATTTTCTCTGACCAACCTCTCCCTCCGCTCTAGACTTCTCTCAGCATTAGATAGTACTCGTATTCTGTCAACAATATGCTGCCTGATGGTCAGTAGCTTTGAATTGTTGATTGTGTGATGACGTATCCGCAGTTCGCGCGCGAACTTTCGAAACTTGGCAGTGAAAGTCCTGCCGGATGTTATGAAGTCAATCAGACACTGAATGCGGGACGCATACTGTCTTTTCCAGCCTATCTTTGTGCTGAGTTGATGCATTCGTCTTTTGGTCTTATGATCAACCATTGATTTTGTTTTACGGTTTGCATCTGTCAAAGTTCTCGCTGCATTGCACGTACCACAACTGATAGTCCAGAGGTCGGATTCTTCGTAAAAATCTCCATGAAGCTCATCATCCAGCTCAGTCAGATCTTTGGGCTTGGGAGAAACCTTAATGTTGATGTTTCTCCGAGTCCTGAAGCATCGTTCTTCGTCTATTGAATGCCTGTTTGCGGTTGGTTGCAGTGTCGCCACTCTTTCTCTGTTGCCGGCTTGTTCTGGCTGCGGTAGAGTAGGCGCTCCACTTGCATAGCCCCTTTCTCGGAGTTGTTCGACATGGTTTCGCAGACGTTGACGCGAAAAGTGCGAGAGCTCTGGGTGTTTCTCGCACCACAGAACTTGCAGTCGTGTCATGTAACCTTCTCGCTCAGGGGTCATACTGACATCGTAGTACTCTAATAGGTCGTCATTGAGTCGATCTGTCCACCCAAAAGTATTGAGATTCCGCCGGTCCATCGCATTGACTCCGTCTTGATTGGCTCCCCCAACTCTAGGGTAGTTGGCATTGTTGACCGACCCATTGTCGGGAGCCCTGCGTGTTCGATTGTTTTGAAACGCGCTTACTACAACTATGTTTGGTGTTGTCATTGTTGTTCCCACGAGCAGCTAGAGAAAGGGTTCGTCCATCCTTGTAGAGCCCCGCGTGCAAGGATAAGGCTGATACTCTGAGAGGTCGCCTGGTATCTCAGGTCACCGTTGGAGACACCTCACCCAGGTGCCATTCAGCCTACGGCACGGTTCTTACGCCTTCGCTTAGGGGTTATTCCTTCATGACCATCCCTGGACAATTGTCCGCGACTGCTCATTCATTATTGTGACCATATTTAGCAGAAACCCTTGGTACAGGGACCCTCTATCCGCAACCCGAGGACGCGTTCGGTAGCTTTGTCATATATATATATATAACTCTCCCATACAGTTTTAAACACTTGTATAACATGAAATATATATATGTATTGTAATATGCTAGTTACAAGGGCCACCTGAGCATAGGCAGAGGAGGCAGATCTTGAGTAATGCAAGTAGAAAATTGCATTACACAGGAGAAACCTCAAAGCGCAGGCTTGAAGACTCCCACCCAAGTGAGATTGCGTAAGCGGGAGAGGGTAATGTGGAGCAGCGGGAATAAAAATCGCTGCTCGACCAAAAAAGTCCATTCTGAAATCTTGTGCATAAATTGCCAGGATCTCAAGGTGAAAACCTTGTGGGAAGGTCTGAGGATTGTATCCTCCCCTACCTTGCCACACAACCTTCACTAACTTCCAAAGGCGAAGTCCTCTGAAGAGGAATTAAAGGGGATTACATTGCCTTAAACTGCTTACGCAGAGAGTCAACTTTGAGAGTGCGATTCTAAAAGATTTCGGTCAACGTGGACGAAACCTTTTTCTGCGCGTTTGTAAGGCTCGCGATAAAACTCGCTGTGAGCACTGTGAAAATGTTGAGCGAAATATTTTTGACTTGAGAATTATTACACTCGATCTTCGAGCTAAGCTGAGGTTGTACCAAAGCCCAAGGTCCACACCATCGAATATAATAATTCAGAGAACTAAAATTTATACCTCTGAGATTTACAAGCACTAAGAGGAGTTGCACTGCTCTTAACGTGGTTGAGAAAATCTCAGCAAATAAATTTTAGAGAAATATCAAATAGTTCGTTCAAGCAGACCTCTCTTGAAGGCAAGGATATAAATTCCTCAAATTCACAATAGAGTGAATTTGGAGGGTCGAGACACTCCATCTTAGCTTCACTTTCTGTCTCTCGCCAAAGCGATTACCTGGGACTCGACGCCTCCAGTCCAGGTGGTAGGATTCGAGCGTGCTCAATCAGCCACTATAGGGATTAGCCAGAAGCCTTATTAGCGAACGTATTGTCGATTTCCATTATATTTTGATTATTTTTTTATTGTGCAATTATCTCGTACATAAATTAAATAAGAAAACTTTTCCACACCTGTGCCTTTGCTCTACCTGTCGATCCCCTAGAGAGAAAAATGCTGTGTAAAGCTTATGGATAAATATTCTAGTCGATTCGACATCCACGTAAAGCGAAGATCCGGTCATTGAACCTAGCATATCTCTTTAAAATTAGATTCTAAAATTCGAAAATTTTACTCTCTCTTAAAGCTAAGACCAAAGACTGCCCGAAGTGCAGCCTTCTACCTATAAATTTATTTGAATTTATTATACTCTTATTCTTTAACTTCTTTATGACATTGTATAAATCCTATTTTATTCACTACACATTTTTTTACTCACTGTGTGATTTACTTCGTAGCTTAGAATAGGACATGGCCCTCGCCATGTATAGGGACCTGACTGTAAATATAGACTGGAGCAGGCTTAAGCAAATAAAAGAACCATTTCTGTGTAACCAAGGAATCTTATTCTTTCTCCGTGGAAGTCCTTTCTTTTTATTGTAGTACTTATTTAATTAAAATTACTTAGTTAATGAAGACGTAGTCAACTTTGCTGTAACATCATAAAAGCTGGCAGTTGCAATTGACGCCCAACGTGGGGCCACGCGAGTTGAAAAAGGAGTAAGATTCTTAAAAGAAAGTCTTTTGGTTACTAATAATGGATAAAAACAAACAAAAACTATTAGCGGCATTCTTCAGTGGCGAGCAAAACTTTAAACGTGTGTATTTGCCATCCCCTACGAGCCAAAAGAACGTTCCAAAAAGTATGGACGATTTGGATGAATATCTAGCGAAATTAAAAATCATTGACGACACACGCACGGTAGAATGGTTAAGCAACAATTTCCCAGTAAACAAAAAGCAGTAGGACTTTAAAAAAAAACTTGAAGTGTTTTTAACAGTTACGTTAAAGTGAACAGAGTGATAGGTAAAGGAAAAACATTAGCAAAATATAAATAGGCATTCTTCTTTGAATAGTGCGCGTGTGACTCATTTTATGACAAGACAATCAAGTTTCATCATGAGTAAGAACAATTCAAGATCATCGCGGACTACGAAAAAGTCCTGCGACGATCAAGATAACGATCACGAGGACCTGGATAGAACTCTCAGACCAGCAACCCCGGACAATATGGACGATGCACGAAGCAAACCCTCGTGTGCAATCAACTCCAGCTCTGAGCAGGTGTGGGTGCTGATTAACCATAGGTTGAAGGAATTGGAAAAACGCACACAACGATTCATGGCCGAGGAAAGGCGATACCGGGAACAGCAGGATGCCGCCCGTGAAAAAACAATGGAGCAGAAACTCACAGCACTAGAAAAAAACGTGAGTAGGTCTCTAGAAGCGACCACCAATATGACTGACGCAGAGTCTCGAAGAGAGCGAGGCCCGTATGCAGGCCCAAATTAACCGATTGGAGACCGTACAGACGAGAGTGGTCGAACGAATCACTGGAAATTCGAACCCCCGAGGATTAGAGCAGGTACCATTGGCCAAGCCCAGCATAAAGTACATCCTCCCGGAGTACAATGGCGATGGTAATCCTATAAGATTTTTACGTCAACTACAGCAGTATTGGCAGGTGGTACGACCTCGGCCATGCGACGTAGAATATCTTATCGAAAAAGCACTGTCGGGACCGCCCAGCGACTGGTGGCTAATTATTAAAAATGGTGTCATCGATCTCGGAAGTTTTACGGCCAAATTCCAACAGCGTTACTGGAATGAACATACGCAGCATGAGATACACAAAAAACTCGAATTTGGGTACTTTTCAGCCACGAAGGACAAATCGCGGGCTGAATATGCTACAAAAATGTTCGCGAACGTAAACGAGTTGACACACCCTCTGGAAACTAAAGAAGTCGAGCGTAAATTAGCACGACACTTTGGGGACGAAATAAAATATGCCATAATTGGAAGAGGCATAAATCACAGCGAGCAGCTCATCGAACTGCTCCAAGAATTTGACTGAATTGGCAGCACTAACCAAGGTTATACAGAAAATAGAGAGTGGCGCAACCGAAGTTACTATGCGCGAGATAACCCGTCAACTACCACAAATCAGTGGAAAACAAACCATCCAAACAACAATCACACATGACAAACATCCAATGCAGACAGTCGGACTTCGAACAATCATGGAGGTAACAGAACCTCGACCAACACAGAGACGAAAAAGGATGCAAGTTCAGGGGGCACAGAGCCCCACATGATGGAAACACCTAGAGGTCGCAGCGAAACCAACCGCCGTATCGTGTGCGAATCATGGAGGTAGAAGAAACGCATGAACTTAAAAACAACGAGTATCAATATGATGAATCTAACACGGAATCGAGAAACGAGACCGAGCCACGTCAAGAAACAACAATAAAGAGGTAAAAAAAATTGACGTGGCTACTGAAGTCACATATTATACTCATATGTTGACAAATACCCGTGAAGATCTCCCGGAAGGATCCGAAGAAGCGATGGAGAGAAGGCGGTCGAAGTGCTACACAGCCAATATACAGGTGGCAGGAATTACAACAAAAGCACTTATAGATACAGGTGCTGAAATCACCTGCATATCGGAGGAATTCTTCAATTGCAATAAGGATAGATTGAAGCAGAATCCTTGCTTGCCACTGGCAGGTGTAGCGGTAGCTGGACCCGTGGGGGGCAAGGCGTTACGACTCACGCGACAAATTTATGCGAATGTACAGCTTCCAAATACTGTCGTTCAATTAGCCTTCTTAATTGTACCACGCCTATTGCGTACATGCATCATTGGGATTGATGTGTTAGACGAGCACAGCACTAACATAAATCTCAATACGAAAACGTTGATGTGCCCTTACCTGCCTGGACAGCCTGCTATAAGGATTTTACAAGATGAAGGCCAACGTGAGAAAAATGAAAACTACAGCCTATTCGTGCTCGAGTCGACCATCAATGAAGAAAGAAAAACCAATGAAAATAGGGGGAGGTAGGAGTATGTAGAAACGGAACTCCCACCCGAATCATGCGAGAAGAGATTAAATCAAAGATGGAAGAGAGTCAAGGAATAACTGAATGGGAGAGAGGGAGACTGGACAAAATCCTATGGAAACACAGGCGGGTATTTCGCCGAGAGCCCGGCCTTCTCAGAAATTATCAGCACGTACTACAAATCAGAGAAGAAAAACCGTTTGTAGGGCGTAGCTATCCAATTCCCATGGCACATCGCGATAAAGTAGATCAGGAGGTCCAAAGAATGATAAAATTGGGCACAATACAGCGATCAAACAGCCCATATATCAATCCGGTGGTGCCCGTGGTAAAGAAAGACGGAACGATTCGCTTATGTCTGGACGCTCGCAGACTCAATGAAATATTAATTGAGGACTGGGAGTGCCCAGAAACAGCAGAAGTTTTATTTCAGAAGTGTAAGGGGAGGAACGTAATGTTGAACTTAGACATGACCAGTAGTTTCTGGCAAGTCCCACTTCACCCCGACTCTCGAAAGTACACGGCCTTTCAATACCGTGGCCGTAGCTACGAATTATGCGTAGTACCTTTTGGTCTAAAAACCAGCACGGCAGCGTTAGTTCGAGGCTTGGACCACGCTCTACAAGGACTGGGGGACCAAATAATTTCGTTTGTCGGTGACACTTTGATAACTTCTGAAAGTAACGAGTTGCACCTAAAGCACTTGGATGAAATCTTGGATCGACTGGAAAAAAATAACCTGACGTTAAATTTGGCAAAGTCCCACTTATTCAAAAAGGAGACAAAAATTCTAGGCTTCATTCTAACAACCGAAGGCGTTAAACCGGTCCCTGAAAAAATACAGAACATAAAAGAATTTCCAGCACCTAAAAATGTTGAACAGCTTCGAGGATTTCTGGGATTAATCAACTTTTATTCGAGATTTAGTAAGGAGTATGCGGAAGAAACGGTACCTCTGTTGAAACTCATTAAGAAGGGAGCGACATGGAATCGGGACAAGGAAGCACAGGAAAGTTTCGAGAAAAGAAAAGAGCTGTTCGGGAATTCCATAATGTTATACTTTCCAGATCCGAACCGACGTTATTATCTCGAAACTGACGCCAGTAATTATGCGTTAGGAGCTGTCCTTTGTCAACTGAATGATCAAGATAAGAAGAAGATTATGACACTCGCTATTTGCACTTCAAAAGGACCGGAACTAACTTATTTTACCACCGAAAAGGAACTTTTGGCCATAGTCTGGGCCCTTCAGAAGTTTTGCACATACCTACACGGAGCGGAGATCATTAACCGCACTGATCAACTGGCGCTCACCTTTTTGAAAACGTGCAAATTCGTGAACGCCAGGCTAACGCGCTGTATATTGGCGATACAGGAATACAAGATAAAGATCGAGCACCTACCTGGGAAGGAAAATATAATGGCAGACGTTTTCAGAAGGATACACGACAGTGAGAGCTACAAAATGAATCGTGGAGAGACACGCGTCACTATCAACGCTCTCAACTATCAATGGACTCAAGAGATTGAAGGGTTAATCAGGAACATCCCAAATGAACAAAAGGAAGACAAAAGGATACAAAAATTGATAAGAGACACAAAAAAGTGTAACGACAACGAGACACGTTTTAAGATAATGCATGAAGCATTATATCATTGTGATGGGACTTCTTATAGGATCTACATTCCCTTAGGAGTGACGGAAAAAATCATATAGAAATGTCACTACTCATATGGACACCCTGGGGCTGAGAAACCCTACAAAATGTTATGAGAGTCATTTTACGCGCCACGACTGGCAAAGATCACGCGAAAAACTCTCGCGACGTGCGACTCATGCCAAAGGAAAAAGCTGGCAACTCAAGCTGCGTAGGCACTACAAGAACCTCTTTTGTCAAAAGAACCCCAGGAAATTGTGTCAATAGATATTTTTGGTCCCTTAACGAAAACAAAGTATGGGTACGAACATCTCCTTGTAATGATTGATACCTTTACAAAATACACAAAATTACATCCTCTCCGCAGGGCGACGTGCGAACTCGCCATAAAAAAATTGGAGGAATTTATCAAACACGTCGGAAAGCCTAAAAAAGTATTGTCAAATAGGGGCACGCAATTCACGAGCCATCGCTGGAGAGAGGATTTAGAAGGCAAAAGAATACAGGTAATTCTCACGTCAATACGCCACCCTCAAGCGAACATGGTGGAAAGGGTCAACCGTGAACTAGCCCGACTATTCAGAACCCTGCTACCGTCCGAGCGACACGCAGGATGGTATTTCCAATTGGAAAATATACAGACTATAATAAATGAGTCCTACCACGCAATGTGGGGGAGGAAGCCAAGGGTTGGTGGACAAATTTACTACCTCAAACACCGCCCCCCCCCCCTCAAGGCAATAAGGAAGAAAAACTCATCGTACTGAGGGACCGGATAAGGAGAAAAAGAGAGAAGCTCCTAGAAAAAGTGAACAAGAAAAAGAAAGGAATCCTCTCAAAAGGAAATGAATGGGTACTTGCGAAGGCGTGTAACATATCCAATGCCACGACAGGAGCCATGGCAAAATTCCTGGCACTTTATGAGGGGCCATACCGGATTAAGAAGCAAATCGCCACGAATTTTTACTTCCTACGTGAGACAGGAAGCGAGAAGGAACGAGGACAATACCAAGCCAACGATCTTCGCAGGTACCTAAGAATGAAAATCGAGAGTGGGGATGAAGATCATTCGCCGTGAAAGCTGAAAGAGGTCCCAGAGGCCGGCAGAAATTTCGGGTAGGTCAGCAGCAAACCGAAGTTTCAAAATGCCAGACGCGAGCACGATTGTCGAGCCAATAGATATACTTCCATGCATTGGAATCCAATGTAATATGGATAGAGAAGAAGAAGCGACATTTCAAGAGAATGATAACGACTACAAGACCCTTATAGCTCGGGCACGACGAATTAACAGGAGAATGAGAAGAGCGCAATTACCAGCTAATATGCGAGTGCATGAAGTGGTCCCTGTGAAATTCAACACAGATGTATGGAAGGGAAAAGTGGGTCCCTCGGACGTCGTTGAGCCAGGAGATCGAGTTATTATACCGAGACCCTACGTTCCATGGAGTGTTGAGAACGAGACACCTACGACCGCAAGAAGAATCAGGCGCAGACGAGTCGTCGCAGTCTATCGAGCCCCAATACCTCCCCCTGAGCAACAGCCAGCACCCATGGTGGTTGCAATAGAGGAGGAACCGGAAGTAATTACATTGGACAGCGACGAAGAAGAAGAGACAGTGCACGAGTAGGAGCCTGAAAGATCGCCGCAACCAGGACCATCGAGAGAAGGATTACCAGCATCGTCCGGCGCGGAGACTACCAAAGCATCAACGTCGCGTTCAAATGAGCACGAAAGTGGGAGCCCAGAATCTTCATGCTCACACTGGACTCCAGATGACGCAGAAAATCAAAGAGTTGCCAAGGCAATACTATGTGAGGCCAGAATTAACTCTTTGGATGTATGGGTTCAAAAAAGTGTGGTGACACAGCCAACTGTGAGAAGCCTTCAACCACTGGAGGAACCCGTACTTAATGAGGTAGAACAAAATCTACTCAAGATCACTGAAGGCGGAAGTAGTCTGTGCGAAGTGCAAGGGATTTACACCACAAAACGCACCCGGCAAGAAGCTCTTATAACAGATGTGACCAGAAATAAAAATGTGAAGCCTTTCAAGAGAAAATGTCAGGCCTACAAGGAGAATGAGTTGAGGGAAAAACAACTTGCAAGAGCGATGAGAAGAGTGGAGCTGATGGATCTGACGGAGAAAGCGAAACAAAAGAGACATCGTAGGAGCAACCAGGTAGCTGAGGGATTCGGATGGCTGCAATCGACTGAAACTCTCGAAGGTTTCGAAATCTACCGATTGTGGACCCCCGAACAGGAGTGGCCGATCACGGACGATTGGCACCTCAAGGAGAACAATGAGGCGAGGGATCCTTAGCGCACAAACCGTGACGAGTATCATAAATTGAAGCTAGATACCAATTGGCTCATTTCGAAAATTGAGACCTTCACAATTACGTGAGTTAAACTACAACATCCTGTGACTATACCTCATCGTATATATAATTTCTTTTTATGATTATCACCGTGTTCATCTAATAGCTTAGCAATATTTGTATTCTTCTAACTTGTTTCTTTGATATGACTATTATTATATAATATATGACTATTATTATTACTCTTGTTTTATCGAATTTATTTCGTCTAGCAAGTAAGGCAAATCGGACTGTGACATTATGTTTTTTTTTATCGTTTCTTCCATGCTTCAATATCTGATTCATTTTACGATATTATTCTGAACTTGTTCTGTGTACATGATTTTTTTTTATTACTATGACTATTGTTAAATCGCAATTGTTCAGTCTCAATTTAGGGGCAGTTGTAACACTCGAGTAACACTGGCCACCTTAGCATAGGCAGAGGCAGAAACCTCAAAGCGCAGGCTCGAAGACTCCCACCCAAGTCAGATTGCGTAAGCGAGAGAGGGTAATGTGGAGCAGCGGGAATAAAAATCGCTGCTCGACCGAAAAAGCCCATTCTGAAATCTTGTGCCCAAATTGCCAGGAACTCAAGGTGAAAACCTTGTGGGGAGGTCTGAGGATTGTATCCTCTCCTACCTTGCCACACAACCTTCATCAACTTCCAAAGGCGAAGTCCTCTGAAGAGGAGTTAAAGGTGATTACATTGCCTTAAATTGCTCACGCAGAGATTCAACTTTGAGAGTGCGATTCTGACAGATTTCGGTCAACGTGGACGAAAATTTTTTCAGCGTGTTTGTAAGGCTCGCGATAAAAATCGCTGTGAGCACTGTCAAAATTTTGAGCGAAATATTTTTGACTTGAGAATTATTACATTCGATCTTCGACCTAAGCTGAGGTTGTACCAAAGCCCAAGGTCCACACCATCGAATATAATCATTCAGGGAACTAAAATTTGTACCTCTGAGATTCACAAGCACTAATAAGGGGACCTTTAGGTATGCTTTTTTTTGTTTGAATTGATACTCTCCTCAATGAAAGGTACGTACCAGAGGTTTTCTGAGAAAAATCAAGAAGACGCAATTTTGAACCATTTTCGAGAAAAATGCATTTTGAAAATTTCGAACGGATGGTCATCGAGCCGGTTTAGAAGTATTCTCACTATCCATACTTTTTTTTTATTCATTAAAATGCTTGCTTATTCCATTTTTGAATAACATTTGATAGAATTATACCATTTAATGATTATTAATTTCTTATTTTCAATAAAAACTCTGTTAATAATATTTTTATTACCACTCGTTTGGAAAATTGTGCATTTTCATAAAATTATTTATTCTTCAATAGTTTCCAGTATCTATATTATTGAATTAAAGTAGGAACGAAGTGAAAAAATATACTTTCAAGACACTTCTGATTCTTGTTAGTAAATATCTATGAAATGAGTCACTACATCCACTGGCATTTCGTATTTATTCTTTAAATTTTTATTTCAAATACTTCGTTCCAACTTCAATTTGATAATATAGATACTAGAAACTATTGAAATATAAAGAATTTTAACAAAATGCATAATTGTCCAAACGAGTCGTAATAAAAATACGATTAACAGAGTTATCATTGAAAATAAGGAGTAAATAATCATTAAATGGTATAATTTTATCAAATGTTATTCAAAAATTATATAAACAAGGATTTTAATGAATACAAAAAGTATGGATAGCGAGAATCGAACGCGCAACCTTGCGGCCATCAGCCGGGCGCTCTACCAGGGAGCTACCGACTCTTCGATATTACTTCTACACCGACTCGATGACCATCCGTTTTGCAATTTTCGAAATGCACTTTTCTCGAAAATAGGTCAAAATTGCGTCTTCTTGATTTTTCTGAGAAAACCTCTGGTACGTACCTTTCATTGAGGAAAGTATCAATTCAAACAAAAAAAAGCAGACCTAAAGGTCCTCTTGTAAGAGGAGTTGCACTGCTCTTAACGTGGCTGAGAAAATCTCAGCAAATAAATTTTAGAGAAATATCAAATAGTTCGTTCGAGCAGACCTCTCGTGGAGGCAAGGATATAAATTTCTCAAATTCATAATAGAGTGAATTGAGAAAGTCGAGACACTCCATCCTAGCTTCACTTTCTCTCTCTCGCCAAAGCGACTACCTGGGACTCGACGCCTCCAGTCCAGGTGGTAGGATTCGAGCGTGCTCAAACAGCCACTGTAGAGATTAGCCCTCTGCACCTGAGCGACAGGTCATAAGCCTTATTAGCGAACGTATCATCGATTTCCATTATATTTTGATTATTCCTTCATTGTGCAATTATCTCGTACATAAATTAAATAAGAAAACTTTTCCACATCTGTGACTTTGCTCTACCTGTCGATCCCCTAGAGAGACAGATGCTGTGTAAAGTTTATGGATAAATACTCTAGTGGATTCGAGATCCATGTAAAGCAACGATCCGGTCATTGAACCTAGTATATCTCTTTAAAATTAGATTCTAAATTTCGCAAATTTCACTCTCTCTTAAAGCTAAGACCAAAGACTGCCCGAAGTGCAGCCTTCTACCTATAAATTTATTTAAAATTATTATACTCTTATTCTTTAACGTCTTTATGACATTATATAAATCCTATTCTATTAACTACATATTTTTTCACTCACTGTGTGATTTACTTCGTAGCTTAGAATAGGACATGGCCTTCGCCATGTATAGGGAGCTGATTGTTAATATAGACTAGAGCAGGCTTAAGCAAATAAAAGAACCATTTCTGTGTAACTAAAGAATCTTATTCTTTCTCCGTGGAAGTCCCTTCTTTTTATTTTAGTACTTATCTTAATTAAAATTACTTAGTTAATTAAGACTGAGTCCTCTTCGGTATCATATTATAAACCCGCGGTGTTGCTATATATATATATATATATATATATATATATATATATATATATATATAATATTTTAGATATAAAATATAATTCAAGAATTCATTGAATAATAAAACAGTGATAAAACATTTTTTTTTTGCTTCTGAAGACATTTCTTTAAAAGTCGCATTTGGCGCAGATGACCTTAAGGTGAACCAATACTTTTTAATGAGAAGTATGGAAATTCTCGACCGCTGCTTGGAGTTTAGCGTGGATGAATTAAAGCGATCTAATACTTTTGAATGCTGAGCCTACACGTTGTAGTCTTGCGTTCAACGTGATGAAGCTTAATGCGAACCAATACTTGTCAAAACTTCTCTTCGCAAAAGAAAGCAGAATTGAAACGCATTGAAAATGTCAATACTTTTTAATACTATTAATTCCAACGTTTTTTGCATGGTTACTGGCTATTATTTTCTTAAGAGGGGGAAAACCCTTGTAAAAATGCGGTCCAGCGGAGGTGCATTACTTTTTAAAAATTAATTGAATTTTCAACACAAAAAATGTAAATTTTCCACTAAAAATTAAATAGGTAAACTTTAAGTTAAAAATTCAATTTAAACCAAAAATAAATACGTTTTTTCAACAAAATAATTGAATTAAAAAAAACAGCGATTTTTCAACAAAATATTTACCTTTTTAACCAAAGAGATAAATTTTTAATCAAAGCAGATGAATTCTCAACGAAAATTGTTATAGTAAGTATTTCAAAACAAAAAGATTAGAATTCAACCAAAAAAGATAAATTTTCAACAAAGTAGTTGAATCTTTAACTGAAAAGATGAATTTTCAACAAAACAGTTGACTTCCAAACCAAAAAGAACACTTGCTACCAACATTGTTCAATTTTCAATAAGCGAGATTACTTTTCAACCAAAGAGTTCAGACAAAGTTTCAATAAAATACATGAATTTTCAACCAAACAGATAAATTTTCACATATTTTCAATTGTTTTTAATGTTACGAGCTGACAATTAACCCCACTCTACGTCCAATTAGCATATATAAATCGACGTCTCTCTGAGGAGCTTAGTTTTATACCTGTACTCATAACTGAAAATGAAGCGCTCGAAGTCAGAGATTGACTTCGAGCTTACACAAAAAAGCTCATTAAACATTTTCACGCTTAACATTTTGACGATCCTGCCAGGATTGCTCTTTCGATTTCCGTATCCACGGATACAATAGATAAATCCTATAAAAGCAATTATATTGACGAACCCTGGGAAGATATTTGGCGGAATTCTTGTAAGACGAGAAGGGAAAGAATTTTACGAAATTCACTTAAACTCCGGATCTACCTGCGGATGACCCCACAACCTGAAAATAGGAAAATGGCGGCTAAAAATAGTTGGTGAATTGAGTAGCCGCTATACAACGTGAAACCACAGTTTTTCCGAAATTAAAAAATTGAACAAGGCTCGCAATCAGGCGGAAGACACAGCTGCGTAACAACGCTTGAAAGACCGACGACTAGTAATCGGCCAACGCCTAAACTTAGGTTAACGACGAGGAACTTCACAGACTCCCAGCTGCCAATCCGAGAGGATGAAGCCATCCAACGAATTTAGAAAAAGTAAGCATATAAAGAAAAAACAAAAAACAAATGCTATTGAATAGCAAACAGAATAAGCCCTCCTTGCTGTCTGCAGAAGGAGACTAACGTTAAATCGAAGTTAATTTCACGTAAGGCGAGACAAAGTGTTGCAATTCCGGTAAGATATACTCCTGGTGCTCCAGAGCACTGCCTTTCCTCAACAATAATAGATACCATTATTCTGGAATCAGGGAAATTGTAATAGACGACATCCTTGCATTCCACTGTATTAAAGACTATACGTCCAAAGCTAACTTGTAACTTGCGCGACTGACGATGCTGACGAGACTTATGATTCATCACACGACCTGATTCCCCGGGATCTTTATTAAATCTGGATCCCATCCAGCAATTGCGATTGGAAATGCAAGCGTTGAGACTCGAGAGTTCCAGAATAAAGGATGAAGTCGCCACACTTAACGATGAAAATCATAATAGGAGACGGAAAGTCAAACAAGTTGCAAAAAGTACAGCACTTATAGACGACGATTTGGATCCTAACGCTAAAAAAACTGAAGTCCCTAGACGAGAAATAAGACAACAGCTCCCACGACCCACCGAGTTTCCGATATTAGAAATCAGACAGCCAATCTCGCAGCAAACTGTACTTACACATCCACCACTACCAAGAAGTATGTCAACGGAACGATCCAATGAGCTGCCCACTAGTACAGCCCATGTGATTACTCCCTAAGCACCAGCAAAGGATTTGATTAGAACGAATTAAATCCTTAATGGAACTAACCATGCCGGTATCCATGAATGGATAAAAAGCCTAAAAAGATCTCGTTTACGCTGTGAGAATCGAAACTTACTTCTTGATTTTGTAATAGCTGAAAAATTATAGGCAACGCCGAACAAGCTATACGACACATCTCAATAGGAAGTTGCGTAGAATTATACTCGAATTTAGAAACTAACCGCGGAATACAAAGCTCAATTGAATTTTTCAGAGCTAAATTGGACGCAATTAGAGAGGGAGGAAATACGGTTCAAACTTTTAGCCTCCTTTTTAGAGACACCCATAAGGACATTGTGTACGCGATACAAGCAGAATACCAGGAATAGCAGAACAGCGTGATCAAAAGATTCATAATGAATGTAAGAGACAATATTTCGTCACAGGTTAGCCCAATGAAACCAACCACACTAAAAAAAACCCTGCGAGAAGCATTGCAAGCAGAAGCTTGGCAACGAGAGAAAAATAAAGATAGAATACTGAGATGAAGCCAAGTGCCTAGAAAACCTACTTAATTTCAACTCCGACCAATAACAACTAGACCTTCAGCAAATACCACACCCAAACAGGCGAAAGCACCGAACTCGAATTTCCCACTAAGCGTAAGATTAAAGATGTCCTGCCACAAGTGCGGAAATCCTGATAATTTTGCATCCCAATGTTTTTCATAACCCCAACATTTTCAACTGGGACAGTTCCAAAAAAGACGACCGGAAGTAGAAACTATTCAGGAACATCAGCAACCCCAAGAAGAATGTGTAGAAAGGAAGGAAATAATGATGGAGGAAATCAAGGAGCAAATTGTTAGCAGATAGCGGAGCAGCAATCAATGTAATTAAGAGAACCCATTCACAGCCCGACCAAGAAACCTTCAAGTTCTATAAAAAATTCTCAATGGGAGATGATCACCACGAACAACGGAAGCCACTTATCATTAGGCTAACTCAAAAGGGCACACTTTTTGATGAACTCCAAAGTGTGCAGAAGCTTTTGAAAAATTAAAAACCGCATTAACAACGTCACCAGTATTGAGGTTCTTCGATTTTAAAGAAAGATTCACTCTAACAACCGACAAATTGAATCAAGGATTAGGGGCAGTCCTATCCCAGGCCGAAAGCCCTTCCTTATTTATTAGTAGAACCCTTAATAAAGCAGAATAAAGTTACAGCACCTCAGAAAAAGAACTCTCAGCTATAGTATGGACAATGAAAAGGTTACGCCAATGCTTGGTAGGAAACAAGTTCAAAATCAAACCTGATCACAAAGCACTCATTTGGTTACACAATGTGAAAGACCCTAGCTCGCGACTTTTACTATGGCGATTACGGCTAGAGGAATATAAGTATGAAATTAAATATGTTGAAGGAAATTTCATGACATGGCGATTGAACCCAACGCAAGGAAAATTTCAAAAAGATCCAACGCCGTCGGCAACCTATGGAAAGTAATAAACAAAGAAGACATACCAAAATATAATGAAGAAGATTGGTTACAAAAACTAGGCTGGTTCAGAGATGAAGCTATCAGCAAAAAACTAACATTGATAAGATTTATATTCAGTGACCCACTCTTTACACCAATAGAAAAGGAACTGATACAGGGAATGATGGAATAACTCACTTGTATCCCCACTTATGATTTCACCTATGCTTTAGCAATACCCATGAATTCACGAAAAAAGAAAAAAACTAATATCATTAAAAAAGCGCATGCGGAACATCTTGGGGGAAAAAATACCATTGGAAAAGCGAAGAAAATAGAACAATGGATAGGTATGAATGAAGGCATTAAAAAGTACGTGAAAACATGCCCCATCTGTCAAATCCAAAAAACCACAAGAATCAAGAGCCAAGCTGAGGGAATTATATTAGATATTCCTGTGAAACTCAATGAAAAAATAGCCCTAGATATATACGGTCCAGTACCCGGAACAGTAAAACGTAACAAAAATTTACTCAGCCTGCAAGATAGTTTAACCCGCTACACTGTGTTAATCCCAATGTCTAACGACACAACTAGTTCAATAATAATGGAAGGGCTGCTCCCCTTCTACAAATAATCGATTGAACACGATTCATATCGATTGAGTGTGATCAAACGGTGAATCGTTTTAAATTGTTGCTAATTGTGCCAATTATTCCCAATCGGGTTGAATTGAGTGAATGCACTTGCCTGCAGTGCGCCCCCTGCAGTCTTCGTTTGTAACACACATGACACGCACGTGTTGATAGGTTGGAAATTGAATTTTTAATAATTCAACAAAAATTTCGAGCATAAAAAATTGAATATTTGCGTTCAGGCGGTATACCGAATGAGGAGTCGAGAGGCAGTATGTAAAAATCATGCCATTTATCGATGTGACAGAGTGATATAGTGTCTTTAACAAGTTAGGCAGTAGTAGTTTGATTTAGCGGGTATATTATTCTAAGACTTTTATTTATTTCTTTTTAAATTCATATTGTTGACATTTTTTGTTTTGAAAGCGTAAAAAACCGCTCGTAAATAATTATTGCAATATCAAAATGTTGTACTGACAACTTAACCTCTAATTCAGAATAATGGATACCCAATTGAAAACGATTGGAATCATTAGAACGTAGGATGCCGCCAATATTTTGAAACTCAGACTAAATAAATTGTAGGTAACTCATTACATTCTTTCAATTTTCAGTAAAAACCCTTATCGAATCTTTTTAAATGTCTTCCAGTGTAACAATTTTGGATCTATAAATAAGTTTGATTTGAAATTCTCGAAAATTTCTAGTTTTGAATACTTAAAATACTCAATTTTGAATATTTCAAATAATTTGGTTTGCAATGCCTGATCTTGAAATCTTTGAATTCCAAAGGTTTTAAATTTTTTATTGTATAATATTAGATTGTTCAGAAGGCTTTATGTAATTAAAAAGTTGAATCAATTGACGATAATTGACAGGAATGGAATTGGAGGTTTAAATATACAAAAACTGTTACAGATTAAACTGTATTAAATACATGCAGGAATCATCGCAACGACTGGTTATTGTTCCCCAAGCACAGACATTTTTCAGGGTGGCGATTCGGCGGACGATTTCAAATTCCCGGTTCTTCCTGGTCAAGTTTTTCAATTTTCCCGGTCAAATGAAAGTAACAAATTCGTACTTGCCACAAAACGCAAACATTTATTCCAATTCCTGACGTTTATTATGAACATCTTTCAACACAACAGAGCAAAACATTGTCAAATAAATCAATTTTTGAAAAATACTCAAATTTTCCACTAAAAATATCAATTTTTTACTAAAAAAATGAAATAGTTATACTTTCAATTAAAAAAATTAATTCTCAACAAAGAAAAAACAAATTTCCAACAAAAAAGTTGAATTTTCAACCAAAGTGATGAATTTTCAAATAAAATTGTGAATATTCAACAAAAAAATACAATTTTTCAACAAAATACATGTATTTTTAACCAAATAATTTTCAAACAGATAATTGAATTTTGAACTAAAAAAATAATAATTTTCAACCGAAAATAGAATAGTAACATTTTTAGTAAAAAAAAAATAATTTTAAAGGAAACATAGGAGTTTTGAACTAAAACAATGAATATTCAAACGAAATAGTTGAATTTTCAAGCAAAAAATTAATTTTTACTAAAAAAGATAAATTGGCAACAAAAACGTAAATGATTAAATGCTAAGTTGAGAAAATTAATGATTAAGCAAACAAAAGAAGAGATGAATTTTCGAATAAAATTGTAAATATTTAACTGAAATAGTTGAATTTTAAATCAGACAGATGAATCTCTTATTGAAATGATGAATCTTTAACCAGAATAATTGAATTTTGGACTAAGAAGATGAGTTTCTACCAAAAGACGAATTTCAAACTAAAAAAGATCATTTTTCTACCAAAAATTAAATAAATGAATTTTTAGCAAAAAAAGCATGTTCAGAAAAAGGGATGAATTTCCAACTAAAATCATGGAACAGTCAACTGGAATAATAGTTACATTTTCATTTGAAAAAAAATCATTCCCAAACAAAAAAGATTCAAAGAAAAAGAATAGTTGAATTTTATGCCAAAAAGATGAATTTTCAACCATAAAAATTATTTTTTTTAAAAAAAAGTCAAATTTTCCACAGAGTACATACATTTTCAAATAAATAGTTTAATTTTTAAATGCGAAATATCGATTTTCAACGAAATAGTTGAACTTCCATCAAAAACAGATTAATTGATTTTCAACAAAGTAGTGACATCTTCAACCAGAGATGAATTTTCAATTAAAATTATCAATCTTCCAAGAGAGAGTAATATTGGGACGAATTAACAAGTGAAAATGCTAATATCCGTAGGATGTTAGAAGTTGAGAAAGAATCTGAATAGCTTTACTCTCATTTAATTGTAATTGTTCTGTAACTAAAATATTTTCAGTAATTTATTTGATAAATTGCATGTTTTCTATATGAAATTATAGACAATGAAATTAATAATTTTATGGAAAAATTTCACCTCATTAGCAAATTTGTTGATGACAGCACTTCCAGCTCGCGGAAATTATTACAAAACATTTATTAAATTTTTTCCATGAACATATTGCTTAAAATGTGTTGCCTCGAAAAAAAGTAAATAAACGTTTTCAAATGATTACCGCGAGACGAAAGTGCTGCCATCAAATTGCCCCTTCATAACTACCAAATCTTACTACCGATTGGCCCGATTGGGAACGATTGGAAACGATTGAAACTTTGCAACACTCAATCGTTTCCAATCGTGCACACACGATTAAGAAACACGATTAGAAACAATTCAAATTTCTTTCTATCGTTTTGAATTGTTTTCAATTAATTGTTTCTAGAAGGGTCGATTACTACATCTACATCTTCGAAAAATCCCCAACAATCCTAACAGACCAGGGACAAAACTTTTTATCAGAAATGATGCAACACTTTGAAGAAGCATTACAAATCACTCATGTAAAAACAACAGCTTTTCATCCGCAGTCCAACGGAAACATGGAAAGAATGCACTCCACCCTAGGGAACCTAATCAAAACAAGCATCTCAGAAAGAAAAAATGAATGAGATGACAAATTGAAATTTATTAACCTTGCAGTTAACACAATGAAGAACCAAACAAGAGAATTTCCACCCTTTGAACTTATGTTTCGAAGAGAACCTAAAATACCATCATCGGTGGCATGTTCACCAATCCTAACGTATCCGGAACCAACGAGAAAGTGGAAAAAGAAGTACGAAGAAAACCTACGAAGAGCTAGAGAATGAATAGAAATAGAAACAGAAAAAACGAAGAAAAAACTAGATGAAAATATCACTCACAAACACCCCCTATACAAACCAGGAGACACCGTAAAAATGATTAACAATACTAAGTCTAACAAACTAGACCCCTCTTGGAAAAGGCCTTTGAAGTTCTTGTCTACTTTGACAATAATAATTCACGAATCAGAAATAAGGACATAATTATCCGACTTCATATAATTCAGACAATGCCACACTTATTATGCCACCTTATTATGAAGTCCAATCGGTTAGGAGCCGCCATAATAGCCTAGCTAGTAAAAACAGTATCCTACACAAATTATTAGGCAAACAACATCAATAAAGAGGATTAGCGAATTTCGTGGGTGATATATCCAAAAGTCTGTTTGGAACATTGAGCGAATCCGACATGAAGCAAATTAATACCGAATTTGACACAATTTATAGAGATCGGGCGGTCACTCTCGATTACTGGTGCTCCCAATCGGAATTCGTCAAATACAGGATCATAGGTGGCTCCCGAAGCGTAAACTGGGCCATCGGTCTCGAACTGTGGTCAATTTTTATGTAGTATATCGCACGCAGGGGTTCTATTCAAGACAGGAGAGGAGTTGGAAGCCTACTCCTTCCGATGCATTTCTCCAGATTCCAACAGCTGAATCAGTTGATCTCCAAGTTTAATGGTGGAAGCTTTATCACTCACGCCTGATAATATGTCCTCAACATGAATATTTTTTCTAAATCGAATTACCAGATATAGAGCACGTGACATTCCCTAGGTTGGAGTCATCAACTCTGATCTGGCAATACATCAGTTTAACATTAGCAAAGAAAACCTGTGTACAAAAGAAAAATTATTCAAGGAAAGATCCTGAGGAGGTCCTCTACGATGTATTGAAGACAATGCGAAGCAAAGGACGACCATCTGCATTTCGCCAAACTGCATGATGTGGGATGTTGTAAGTGGGCCTGAAGCTCGTAAGTGTTTCTGTGGGAGGAATAATACGCATGTGCCCCAACCTGTCATAGTCGGACATGAAACGCGCATAATCCTCGTGAGAAAGGTCTTCTTCTCCAATCGTTGACATACGGAAACGAGTATCTGTTGAGCTCCTTGCAGAGATTCTTCTGAGATGTGAATACAGGATTATCGAAGAGGGAGACGTAAATAGATTGGGTAGAGTCGAACTGATACTCAGTGAAATATAGGTCCCTGGTAATGGCATCTTTTCCTACAAGCTCGAATGATGACATCTGAGTATCTGGAAATAAGCTCAAGAAGTGAATCTGGCTGCGGAGCAATCCAAGAATGATTCTTTGTCGTTCAGAAAAAAACACAGTGTTCTTTATATTTGTCATCAAGGTTACCAACGATAATTGGCCCTTCTAAAGGTCCATGACTCTCATGGTGAGAAGTGTCCATAGATCTTGATGAACTTTGTGATGTTTGTAAACCTGCAACCAATCTTAATGACAAAAGAGAGCCCCAGTAAGGGATTTTATTAGACGAACATCGAACAATAGAAAATGAAGGGGCAAGGAAGAGAGTAATGGAAGTCAAATGCCATGCGAAAACCCGGGGAACCGAATTCGAAGTTGGCTTGTAAGACTATAATCAAGATTTGAGTGAAGTAAAATAACAGAAACCAACTAGACAAAATACACAACCTGTCATGGAAAGTAAGTGAGTCACGCCTGAGAGCCTGTCTCACGGTGCTTGCAATATTGCAACAAATCCACAATCAATATATCTATCATGCCTGAGAGCCTGTCCCAAGGCGTTGGCAATGTTGCAAATCATCACACCGTCAGTAAGTAAGTTTGTCCTGCCTGAGAGCCTGTCTCGGGTCGTTTGCAATGTTGCAAACCATCACACAGTCAGTAAGTAAGTTTGTCCTACCTGAGAGCCTGTCTCGAGGGGTTTGCAATGTTGCAAACCATCACACAGTCAGTAAGTAAGTTTTTCCTGCCTGAGAGCCTGTCTCGAGGCGTTTGCAATGTCGCAAACAATCACATAGTCATTAAGTACGTTTGTCCTGCCTGAGAGCCTGTCTCGAGGCGTTTGCAATGTTGCAAACAATCAATCAGCATTATGGTTTCTATGCCTGAGAGCCTGTCTCGAGACGTTTGCAATGTTGAGAAAAATCACATAGTCAGTAAGTACGTGTGTCCTGCCTGAGAGGCTGTCTGCAGGCGTTCGCAATGTTGCAAACAATGCATCAGCA
This sequence comes from Andricus quercusramuli, assembly GCA_932178445.1. NCBI lineage: Eukaryota > Metazoa > Arthropoda > Insecta > Hymenoptera > Cynipidae > Andricus > Andricus quercusramuli. The sequence goes on along the minus strand of CAKNXH010064020.1, from coordinate 203,266 downwards.
TTGGGGTTGTCATGCCTGAGAGCCTGTCTCGAGAAGTTCGCTATGTTGAGAACAATCACATAGTCAGTAAGTACGTTTGTCCTGCCTGA